>QJNS01000013.1:274816-470345 GCA_004154925.1 Monosporascus cannonballus | reverse complement strand
TTGCCCCCCCCCCCCCCCCCCCCCCCCCGGTGCCGTCACCTCCGTCGCCGCCGCTGCTCCCGCTGCTGACAAGCCACAAAACGGGACCAGGACAACGGGGCGCCTGACGAAGCCGAGCCCGATTGCATCAGCACTGCCACGGAAACTTTGTCACTTACACATTACTTAACTTCAACCCTCATCTGGTCTGATCGTCTAATCTGAATGTCTACCTGACCTCCTACTGGGGTATGTTCAATAAGCTGCCCTCTACTCCCGGATCGCGCATCAAGAATCCACCCTGACCAAGCCCAAGTCATAGCGTCACCGGCTTTCCCGAAACCGTTTGGGGCCCGTCAACGACATCATACAAGCTAAATAAAGAGCCCAAGTCTTCTTGCTTAGGTCCTATATACGCTCACTTCCTACGAATATTCTCTAGACATCCCACTTTTTGGTCTGTGCCGCTAGATATGAGTTTTAAAGGCTTCCAGAAGAGCGTTATCCGGGTAAGTGCAGACGCCGTCTCCATCCCAGAAGAACTTCGTCGGGCCCAAGAGGCCAGAGAGCTGATCAACTAACACCACAACCTGTAGGCGCCGCAACAGATCAAGGCCAAGTTTAACATCGGCGAGCACACTAAAGATGCGGTCTTTATCGATTCAGAGCGCCGGTTTCAAGAGCTCGAGAAGGAAACGAAACACCTCCACGATGAGAGCAAGAAGTACTTCGAGGCCATCAACGGCATGCTCGACCACCAGATCGAGTTCAGCCAGGCCATGACCGAGATCTACAAGCCCATATCAGGACGCGTTTCCGATCCCGACTCCCTTGTAGTCGCGGGAAACGTAGAGGGTATCCGCGCCTGCGAAGAATACGAGGCCATCGTGAAGGATCTACAAGACACACTGGCGCCGGAACTGGAAATGATCGAGTCGCGCGTGATAAGGCCTGCGAACGAGCTCCTCGACGTGCTCAAGGTCATCCGGAAGACGGCGGTAAAGCGCGAACACAAGAAGCTAGACTACGACCGACATAACGCGACGCTCAAGAAGCTGAGGGATAAGAAAGAGAAGTCGGCAAGGGACGAGAAGGCCATGTGGAAGGCCGAGAACGATGTCGAGCAGGCGACCCAGGATTTCAACTACTTCAACGACCTGCTCAAGGAAGAGCTGCCGAAACTGTTTGCGCTCGAGCGCCAGTTCATCCAGCCGCTCTTTCAGTCATTCTATTACATGCAGCTGAACATCTTCTACACCCTGCACGAGAAGATGCAGCAGTGCGACATAGGATACTTCGACCTCACCCTCGACGTGGAGGAGGCCTTCTTCCAGAAGCGTGGCGACATCCAGGAGCAGGCCGAGAAGCTCAGCATCGTGCGCTTCAAGACCAGCGGCCGTCCGAGGCCGCCCAAGTACGGCAACAAGCCGCAGCACGCGATCGAGGGCAACAAGCCGGCGGGGCTGATCACCGCCGGCCCGAGCACGAACCCGACGACGCCGAGCGCCGGCTCCTCCGCCAAATTCAGCGGCGGCAGCCACCTGCAGCCGCCACAACCACAACTAGCACATGCCGCGGCGGAGGACGAGCTGACAGACCACCCACCACCGCCGTACTCGGCGACTGCCGCGTCGCCCTCGTTGGCGTCGTGGAAGTCCTCGACGTCGCCCGCGCCGCTGTCCCCGGGCATGGCGGCGGCTGCCGCCGCCAAGTCCAAGCCGCCGCCGCCGAAGCCGAAGCCCAAGGCGCTGATGGGCGGCAGCGCGAAACCGGCCGTCGAGACGGTCACGGCGCTCTACGACTACCAGGCGCAGGCGGCCGGCGACCTAAGCTTCCGTGCCGGTGACGTCATCGAAATCGTCAGCCGGACACAGAACGAGAACGAGTGGTGGACCGGGAAGTGCCACGGGCAGACGGGGTCGTTCCCTGGTATGTCTTGTTTTTCTTTTCTTCCCGTCTCCCCTTTCATTTGTTTGTTCAGAAATGTGTGTGGTTGTACACTCGTGCACCATGATTATGACGATGGAACTAATCGGCACCCTTTTCCCGCGCAGGTAACTACGTTAAATTAAACAGTTAGAGGACCATTTTTCTCCTGCGATATAGTACCTACGCGGTAGGAGTGCCCCAGTTCGCGAAATCGATAGGTCGGCCGGTGTTGCTTCGTTGGAGCCTCGTACGCACTTGCCGGGTTCACCGTTGATTATACCATTACGGTTTGTAAGAGAGAAGCGAAGCGACGATGTACAACCATAATGAGGACTCGTCATCATCATCATCATCCAGCATCAGTGGCGACTAGTTGGTTTGGTTTGGTTTACTTCATCCAAGAGTTTTCAGAAGTACCCAAGATACTCTGATGCATCTCCCCTTGTGCCCCTATTCATCGACTGTTAGGTCATTTATAGAGGAATCTTGACTGAGGGGAAAAGGAGGCTGGGGAGATTGCATACCGGAATCGTCGGGGCTGTCTTTCCTCTTGCGTCGGGTGCGGATGTTGTAAATTACCTGGGTACATAGATGGCAATGGGGAATAGAGCAGTAAGTGAATTACCTATGCTGTTGCAGGGCGTACGTGATGCGGCACAGCCGCTGTATCGTTTCGTCTATGCCCACCTATATAGGTAGGTAGCTAGGTAATCACGTTATACACACAGCGGGAACCCGCATGGCGGAGGAGAGTCCCGGATTAACCACTACAGTAAGTTCCTAAGTCTGGTTCTCCTTGGTCGCCAGTGATCCACCGCGGTCGAATAAAGAACCTAGTATATCAACTGTAACCTTATAATATAACCTTGTAGTCGTAATAGCGTAGCTGTATATGGCTGTATATATAACTCTTAAACCCCCCAGGAACTAGAAAGGATATCCATAGCTTAGTACACACTACATTCAAGGAGCCTCCGACTGCACCTGAGCCTACCTTGCACTTGCACTGAGCAATATGTGGTCCCCGTCGCTCCTGGTCGCAGTGCCCATACTGCTCTGCTCCGTCACGGCACGTTCTCTCGTTCAGGTCGAGTCTCTGCAGGGAGTCCCAAAGGGCTGGATGAAACTCAAAGACGCGGATCCTGCCCAACCTATTCGGCTCCGCATTGCCCTCGACCAGGAAAACCCGGCACTGCTCGAGCAGAAGCTCTACGATATCTCGGCCCCTCAGGATCCCCTTTACGGGAAACACCTGTCCCGCGAGGAGCTCAGCCATCTGATGAGGCCGCGAGAAGAGTCAACCGCAGCCGTCGCCGACTGGCTGCGAGCCTCCGGAATACCAGCAGCACACATCGAGAATGCCGGGGAATGGATCAACTTCAGGACCAACGTGTCCAGGGCCGAAGACTTATTGGGCACCCGGTTCGCGATCTACTACTATGTCGGCACGGATATCAAGCGGCTTCGGACTCTGCGGTATGCATGGCGCCCCGGTAGCTAGATTCTAGGAACAATGTACTGATCTAGAGCAGGTACCAAGTCCCGGCGGAGGTCCGGTCTCATATCACCATGATTCAACCTACTACTCGCTTCGGCCAGATGAGGCCGCAGCGGTTGAACGTAGTCGAGGTACTGGACAAGGAGGATATTACACCCCCTAGCGTAGCGCTTGCCGCCAACGTTCCCACCAGAGAGCTGGACGTGGAATTTTGCAACAGCACGATCACGCCCCAGTGCCTGAGGGCTCTCTACAGGGTGAACGACACGATAGCCGATGCGAAGTCCAAGTCCATCCTGGGGGTCGGCGGCTTCCTGGAGGTGAGTAGCTAGCCGGCATCTCCCAGCCTTGTGTCATCCCTGACGACAGGCAGCAATACGCCAAACACGACTCGCTTGACCTATTCTTGGAGCGGTACGCCCCCTATGCCCAGACGCAAAACTTTACCACACATCTGATCAACGGCGGTCGAGACGACCAGAACGACACCACGCACGATGACGCGGAAGCCAACCTGGACATTCAGTACGCGGCAGCGCTGGGCTTCGACGCCGATCTGCGCTACTACTCAACTGGCGGTCGCGGCCCCTTGATTCCGGACCTCGAGTGAGTCCCAGCTACGGCACCGTATACTTTTGGAACCCAGCAAGAAGCTAACCAGATGTTCCTAACAGCCAGCCAGACCCCAATGAAGTACGTCCCAGGCTTGCAAGCAGTAACCATCGCTCGCATTATTAAGAAATTGGCAGGTGTCGAACGAACCTTACCTCGAGTTCCTGACGTACATGCTCGGTCTCGACGACGACCAACTTCCCCACACCCTGAGCATCTCGTACGGCGAGGACGAACAGTCGGTGCCGAGGACGTACGCCCAGAAGGTATGTGCGATGTTCGGCGCGCTCGGGGCCCGGGGAACATCAGTGATAGTCGCATCAGGAGAGTAAGTCCACCCGAACGCAACATCCCTCCTCTCCCTCCCCGCCAAAGGCTCCCAGGAGACGGGGGTGAAGGCAAGAAAGGACCCGCGCTGACCCGCACAACGATCCAGCACCGGACCCGGCAGCGCGTGCCAGACCAACGACGGCAACAGGACGACGCGCTTCCTGCCCACGTTCCCGGGGGGCTGCCCGTTCGTGACGTCGGTGGGCGGCACGACGGGCGTGGCGCCCGAGCGCGCCGCCGACTTCTCCTCGGGCGGGTTCTCGGACGTGTTCGAGCGCCCGGCGTACCAGGCGGCGGCGGTGTCGGCGTACCTCGGGGCGCGGGGGGGGCCGAACGGCGACGACGCGTTCGCGGGGCTCTACGACGCGCGCGGCCGCGGGTTCCCGGACGTGGCGGCGCAGGCGGCGCGGTACAGGGTGATGTTCGCGCCCCGGGGCGGCCGCGGGCCGGGGGGCGGCGGGATGCCGCGGCTCGTCGCCGGCACGTCGGCGGCGGCGCCGACGGTCGCGGCGCTCGTGAGCCTGCTCAACGGCGCGCGCCTGCGCGCCGGCCGGCCCCCGCTCGGCTTCCTGAACCCCTGGCTCTACTCGGCGGCGCTCGAGGCGGGCGGGTTCGCGGATGTTGTCGACGGCCGCAGCCGCGGCTGCACCGGCGTCGACAAGTTCAGCTACCTCCCGACCCCCTACGTCCCCCGCGCCGGCTGGGACGCCGTGCCCGGCTGGGACCCCGTCACGGGCCTCGGGACCCCGCTGTTCGACCGCCTGCTCGAGGCGGCCGCGCCGGGCGTGCGGCTGCCGAGGGCGGGCGACGGGGCGGGAAAGGGGGGAGATACCCGCGCTGGTAATATTCAAAGATAGCCGGTTGGAATTATTTGGGGCTGGAAAACCAAACCATTGGGTGCTCGTTATAAAGCTACGTTGTGTTCTTATCATTACGAATACAAATTTCGCAATATGTTCCCATTATTCTGGATTTAACAACGGGTATAGAATGACTACATGCAAAATAATATATTAAACGGTAGGCTTTGGTATCTGTGTTGTATATAATCGACATTTATAAATATTCCGGAGTGTATAAAAAAAAGAATACCATGTTCGGAATATAAAATTAGCGGCAAAGGGATACCTGGGGAGCTAGAGATACCTTAATCATTATAACCAGTAGACTCCGCGGCCGGCTAAATCCTCCCAGCGTTTTCGGCTCTCCTATTACGAAATCATCTCTATCGGATTATTGCAAAAGATCGGGCGCTCGACCATTACTAGTTCAAGCGTTATATGGTTGTATATGTATTCCTACAATCTCCCTCCTACAAGGAGATCCGCGGTGGTCCAGTTGGATTGCGTAATTCGACTGGGCTTGGGGAGAGATCGAACCTATGCTGCCTGGTAAAGCAGTGCTGTTCGCAAACGCCTTCGGTGGAATCCTCGATAAGACAAACCGATCTAAAACGACCGATGGCGTTATTTCTACCTGTAGAGAAGGGGTGGGTGGCAGGGTCCTTTAGACATGGCTAAGGTCATACTACTACCATATCTCACGAGTATAAATGGCAAGCCGGGGTTTGATAAATTACAGTATCTAAGCGGCAAACAAGCTGCTGCCTACCAACCACCCCCCCCCCCCCCCCCCCGACGTCTCGTTTCACCCGCCGCCACGACGACGGCATCCCAACCCGGTACCGTAGCCCAGTAGCAGGACGTGTCGGTCGCCGTGGGTTCTCGGAGGACGGTTCTGTTTATTCAGATCGGTAGTCGCCACGGGAGGTCCCGGCATCTACGTATAGATGCGTGCTATAGACTTGAAGGGTAGAGCCGAGAGGAAAGGAGAATCTAGGGCACATCTAGAATCCTACGTAGTAACGCCCAAGGCCCGGTTATGTGCCAGTCGGCATACTGATCTTTCGGCAAAATAGGCACGCATACCATATCGTACCGTAGAGCGGTATCACGGGAGCCTTCATGACGCACACGAAATCATACTAGTAACGTCGCTCAGCATAAGTCGTAGAATGTTGCTTCATACCTACACACTAGAGGCGTTGTAGCTTCTAAGCAAGACGCCGAATATCCAGTAGCATGACACCCGCTGCGGAAACGCAGGAATTAAGCGTGCAAGTAAGCTATGCGTACATAAGAACAGTTGATGTATTAAGAGACCCCCCTCATTTCCTCAGGATATAGCGATACCACCGTCTTTCCATGGTGGTATCTGACCTACCGGAAAGGAGGGATCGATGATTAATGTCGTGTTTGGACCTAAATATCTGATATCCATGACGGGTATTCTTGTTTCGGTGTCAATAGCCCCCTTCCCGGAAGCCTTTTTCGTCGAAAACTCGGTTCATAAAATGAAGGGCCGCGATGCAGCCACGCGCAGTGAATCTTGAACGGAACTCCCCTAGGGGTTTCCGGGCCCGCCTTTGCGGAATATAATGGCAAGGATGATGGCGAGGATAACAAGGATGATGACCACCACAAGCAGACACCACCACTTGTATTTCCGCGCATTACGGGCGCTGGTAATACCCTTATCAACGTGCACGTTGCCTTGATCGATGTACTTCGTCGTGTTTTCGGCGTTCTGCTCGGCTTGTTGCACCGCAGGCTCCTGCTGCTCCACCAAAACAGCAAGATCCTGGAACATGGCCGACAGTTCTAACAACGTCTTCTCAATGCGCTGCAGCTCGCTGTGCCTTGCGCGCACGTTGCCTAGAATATTGGACGCCTGTCCCACCCGGTTGCTTCTAAGCTATAGGTTGGTCAGTCACGGATGTGTTAAACGAGTGTACACGAACTCGACGAGGAGCGAGGCGGAAAACCGGGACCACATACCGCCGTCTGGAAAACACCCTCGTTACCCCAGTCCGCCTCCGTAGCCTGGTGCACCTCATCTTCGCTGGCGTCAGGGTTCACGATGCGATACTGGCGGGCAATCTGGTCTCGATAGCGCTGACGGAAAGAGCTCTCCTCGGATTGGTAATTGTGCAGTTCGCGTTCGAATTCGTTCTTGATGGTGTTGACCTGCTTCTCCTTCAGGCCCCGACTACCATCGGTAGTCCTGTTGGCGTCGTTGGCGAGGAACTTAAGCTGATCCCGAATTCCAGCGTTGAGTGTCTGGGTTTCGGCGACGATGCGCTCGAGCTGCTGCGCGGACAGGCCGCCGTCGGATTCGGCGAGAGAGCGCTGATGGAGCGACGCGATTGCTTGGACGTTTTGGCGCAGATTGCCGATCTCATTGCGGAGGAACTGGATGCGGCCGAGGAAGTCTTGTTGTGGAAGCGTGTCAGAGGCGGGTTGCTGGGAATAGTTCTGCATCTCGTGGTCCTGCTGAGGTTGTCGAGTCGAATGAATTAGCAATCGTCACGGAACGCGTCAATTGAGCTGAATTGAGCGTTCGCTCACTCACCTCGCCATAACCGTAGCCGCCCTCGGCCGACGGGCCTTGCTGGTACGGATTGCCTCCGCCTTCGCGTCCGCCTCCGCCGTACGAACCGTAAGACATGGCGTGTAGAGGGAGACTCTTGTCTATGTAACTAAGCTGATGAGATTAACCACGGTCACGGAAGGGTCGGACACTTGCGCGATTGTTGAATGCTCAATCAAACGTCAATGTCAAGCGAGGTATGAAGATGAAAGGGCAGGTATGAATAATGACTGGTGATTCTGCTACGGAGTGTGGGAATGAATTACTCGTACAGTAATCGAAATTGAGGAGCTTACTGCCAAGCTAACCTGAGGTTTGCGACGGTTCCCAACCGGTTTGGGTTTGGGCTTCTTTCGGTTGTGATGATTTTAATAAAGTTCTGGGGAAGAGGAGTACCCGTCAAAGTGGGTGGATTTCGAGAAAGATGGGTTACATATGTATGTATGTAGGGCTACCCTGCCTGGTACATACGTTATATCGGATGGCTGAGCCTGGGTTGTATTGCGCTGATGGAAATGACGTTTTGGATGGGCAACGAACGGCCAATCCACCTACCTAGACGCTAATGTTTTTAGAGCGTTGCTATTTCTGCAATGTCCACATTGCTATTTTTCTTGCTGTGCCCCCACCAAACAAACACCTGCCAGACTATCACAGCCCGGAAAACAGGTATAAGACCAACTACATCAAGCGCCCCCTATTTTTATTCGAATTTGACGCTTTCAACCTTCATTCGCTAAAACCAACTTCAACCATGCAAGCATCAGAATATATGTATATAACGTAATGCAGGCCGCAGTCGCAACGAATAATGTCGAAGTAGGCGGTGATGGCGGCAATTAATTGAAGGGGGGCAACCGATTGAAGATGATAAGAAGTTTGGCAGCTGCATAAGTGAGGACTCTGCAGAAATACCAAAGGTTCAAGATGCACCCTTTTCTTGCTGCCTACAGTATGTTCTTTTGAAAATGGTATCGGCCTAGTATACATAAGTACAACATAAATGCTAACTTATACTGGATGCACCTCATTTGTCCCGTCCCTGTACAGGAGGTATTTATTGGAGAACAACATATGAATACGTACGCGTCGAAGGCTTACCGAACCATGTGAGCGATCCTTCGAACTCTAGTGCTCACTTCAAAGAAGGTACTGATCATGTAGCAAACTGGAACGTGGTATCTAGCGGGCGGGCGTGGTTCTTCGTAATCCGTGACGTACCAAGTAGGTACGGTAGATGATCGGATGAAAACTAAGACCCCTGCGGAAAGAGAAACAAGGGGCTAACAGCCGGCATAGCCCCTGAAACAAATGGGGACGCCTTGCAGAAGCGCGAACACGCGAGGTGTAGGGCCCACGTAAGTAACCACCCCGACATACCGGTAGCACAGTCGTGCGAGCCAGCCCATGGAGTAGTATAAGTAATGGTACCGTAGTCGCCGACGAGGCCTGTGTTGCTGGGCTTGGCTGAGTTAGTTTCACTCTCAGCCCGCGCCCCATGAGGAAGGAAGACGTCTCCCAGCCGTCGACAACCTCGGGAAGCAACCGAAGTGCCTACGCTCCTCTCCACGACGGGGGCGTGGTGGGGTTTGGCGCTGTCCGGGGACGGCGACGGATTCGGTTCGCGCGTCGTCCGATAACCGTCAAGTAGCCAGGACAAACTTGAGCTCACTACGACGGAACATGTGGAATTTCGTCTTCCCCACACCGCTCCCGGGTCATAAGCTCCTCGCCCTTGTGCCTAGTATGGCATCCGTTCTGGTCCGTAGACATATTGGAGGCCTTTAACTTAAATATTCGGAAGGACGCGATTAGCTCCATCGGGTGTCTGGAGTACACCCGGGCTTGGATATCACGGCCCGTCGTAGCATTCTACCTGACTCTGGACCTCAGGTTGCCTCCACCATGAGAAGGGCCAAGAAACTTGCGATGAGAATGCCGCACCCATTAAAGGTGTGGTATGTGTATAATGTTGAATATGACGAGGAGAGAAGACGACGGCGACGAAAGCCGTTGAGCTTTCCCGCCCGCTCGCCTCCCCGTACACATGGCGCTTGCAAGCAAGCCTGATTCTAGAATGCGCAAAATTCTGGAAGATAGTGACGTCCAATAGCTTCCATAGAGACAGAAGTGCCCTAGCCTAGAGAGTACGATGGGGGCAATGCATGCTGTTTCGAGTAGATGAGATCCAGTCTGTATCCGTGCATCTCTTGCACACGCTATTATGAAGCGCACAGTCTGGACGGCAGAGTAAGCCACCGTGCGCAACATTTCCGGTTTAACCTATTAAGTCGGCCTGCTCTCTGCAGCGTGATGACTGCGAATCACCGCTGCTCCCATTGTCCTGCTTCAGTTACGTCCACAGCTTAGCCCGAAATCGCCCTTCTAGAAGCTGCAAGCGCTCAACATGCATTCCACGTTTCCAGCCTGTAGCTGGCGAGACACTCCGGCGCATTGCATTGTCCTTTAGCTATGATCTGACTCGGTCTCCATTGATCTTCTGTTCTTCCGATCTAGTTACTGAAAGATGTTGTTCCTGCTGGTTTGGTCAGGTCCCTGACCAGGGGCCTAACTTAGCAACCATGCTCCCACTCGCGCAGTCTTATAGGTCTTCGTTCCCTTTCTGAAGCTTCCGTAACATGCGGTTCATCCCTAAATAGCGTTCGGCGCCATGGAATGCGACCGAATCTATCCAGATAACCTAAATACCGTCCTTGAGCTGAATTCTGGTGATCTGTAATGAGAACGCCCTCGTATCGCGAAATCCCCGTCATAGTGCCAGCCAGACGACTTGAATCTATCACCAATACGATGAACAAGCATCCAGTAGCGGATCTTGCGCTCTCGGAACTGCTCTATGCATTCGGAGGCCGGCACGCTGAGGCATATGTGCAAGCTACCCCGCACAACACCTACACCCTCATTTGGAGATTCGCTTGGGTGCGGTTCGAGTTCCAGAGGTCACCCCTTCGATACGTATTCCTTTGATATCGTGTCGTGCGGAGACTCGATAGAATCCAAAGAAACACAGCGCCAGAGGAATCAACCTCATAGATAGTCCTTCTTGCGACTCGTCCTAGTATACTGGTTAAGGTGCCTACAATTCTGTGTTAGCGACGGTTCACTAGAACCCCATGGGATCAAAGAAGTGTCCCAAAAGACACGACTTGAAAATGCGTCTAGACGCCCGATTCCTATGCTTGATTGGATCGAGACGGCATCGGGGTCGCCAGTTACTCACCACTCGACATCACCGTCCTTGTTCTCCACTGTGACAAACAGTCAGCAATTACTCTCTCGATAAGAATTGGCGTGCAATCCGGGCCATAAAGCATGATCCGCAAGGGACAACCCCAGAAGCAACTTACATGTACCACTACGGATCTCGAAAAGTTTCATGGACATTCGCGGGCCCACCTCACTGAGCTCGATGCTGTCATGTCCGGTTCTTACGAAAACATGGTGGCGGACCTCTATAGTGTCATCGATGTCTGATATGTCAATGTCAATACCTCTCGCTTAACCCCGAAGTCATGTGGTGCGGAAATCGCTAGTTTTAGAATCAACAAGTGGATCATTTTGGACGTACTGCGAATGCATTAGCTTTCAAGCACAACAAAGCCAGACTCCGGGGCAAAAAGAAGACTCAAAACTAGAATGTCGGTATCGTACCTCTTAAATGTCACAACGCGGTTGCCGAGCTTAGCTTTACTCGTAACAGGTTCTCGGGGTGGAAAGATATGCTTGAGGATCTTAACAACCCTCTCCCCAAGACGGGTAGTGAATCCTGGAAGTTAAATGCATCAGAATACGTTCTCCAGAGCCACGGTTAAAGCTGCTATTACCGTCGAAGATGAGGTGGGGATACGATTCGCTGACCGTACCCCGAATCGATCCCGGTATATCATGGCGCAGGACAACGTTATGCAAGGAGAACGAGGCTGTGGGGCCATGAGGGAAGTGTGAGAGTGTTCTATCGTGAGTCAGTGACCGATCTTCCTCGATAGATTGGCAGTTGCTCTCGAATTCTAATATATAACACAGGAGCTAGAACCCCCCAGATTTCTTAAGGTAGATTCCAGCTCCTCTGCCAGAATAAAGGGGTAAAACAACCCTCGTTTAGGGATACTAACAATGCCGTTGGTACACCTCGGTGCTCGTGAAGGAGAACTATATCGCTAAGACCGGCAGCCTGGGCTGAGCGCGTGAGCTCCGGAAGGATTAAATTTCCGCGGTTTAGTCTTATTGCGGTCGGCAGCAAAAGACGAATCTCTTTAGCGAAGGCGGACAGGCGCGCTGACGGATCCCTCGAGGTAGTGACTAATTTAATGATTAGTCTATATTGTCGTAAGGATTCTCCACGTCAATGATTTACCTAAGACGCGAGGATCGACAATACCAGACAGCTGGGAGTACTCGTCGTCGAGGTCCAGCTCTTCATTAGCATTGCGATCGGGACGGGATTCGTCGTATGCGTAGTCTTTCCTCAACTGCTGATCATTGGCAATGGAAGGATCTAAAGGCTTTCCCGTGGCTAACGACGCTCTGAGTTTCGCTCTCTTTTCGCTAATCTCGGCCTCTCGCAGAATTATGGCCTGCAACCCGAGGTCAATAATCTTTTCTCACATATGAGGGAACCATCTCTGCGCGAAGTCCTTTTGGGTAGAGAAGTTACTTACCTTTCGGTATAAGTAATCCCGCCTTTGGCGGGCTTGTTTCCGCTAAGGATGTCCTGTTAGTCCATACCATGGCAGCTTTGGAACACATATGGAGCATACAATCATCGTTGAATAGGGATCAATAGCTCGGACAAAAATAGCAATAGTTGCGGCTATAAGCGTTTGTGGTTACGAATGCGCGTATGTAGTGTGTTCGCGTTTAGAGACGTCGTTTCTCCAGCTCGGAGGTTAAGGTTCTGAACCAATGAAAAAAAATACTGATAAGATAACGATAACGCACTTGAAATCCCCGGTATGCTTGACGCGGCCCCCACAATTCTATCATCCATCCACGGCTCATGCAAGGGTCCCTGGCTAGCGTCATCCCAGAGAACCCCAGATACGGATGTCATTACGGAGTACTACATGTATGTGATCGCTGAAGGGCCAAGAAGACCGTTCAAGAAGTTATTATTATATAATGAAGTATATACGCCAGGGACATTTAGAGCGCGATGTAAAATAGGTACACAAGGGGAAGGGGCCCAATGTACTATCGGTTGGCCGTGATATGACATTCAAAGCATTCAGATCATGACCCGGAATGCCATATTCCTTAGGATTGTTCGAGCGGGTTTAGCATCAGGGACTGGTCTTCATCGTTTGCCTCGCGCATCCGTTTACGCCGTATCGCATCCAAGCCCTTATCACCATTTGCAAACCCTTAGCCTCTCAGTTACAATTAAACAAACCAGAGGCCCTTCTCGGTGTAAAGGAGAGAACACATGGGGGGCTTTGGTGCATCCAGATGTTACTAGCTGGCGATGCTAGGAGCGGCCTTAGCAATTACATGTTGCCGATTTACGGGTCACCTTGTATCAAGACTTCCTCAGGAGGGATTCGGTAAGAGCGCGATGGTTGCCAAAGGCCATATTTGGTATGGCCGCAACCAAGTGGTATTCCTATAGAGTCTACAGAGATGCCTACCCACGCCGCCGAACACTTCCTCCAGCACCGAGTGAAGAACCGGAGATACCTAATACCTAGTTATGCCAATCGAACACAGAGCCTCGAAGGGCAGGTACCTGCAGATAGAATTTCAGATAAGGTTTCGAGTAGAGGCTTGCGCAATATTTCTAAGCTCTACAACAGTACAAATGGTGATCCTGACATGCGGGGGGGGGGGGAGGGAATTGAATATAAAAGAGATGGGCATAGTAAGCGATTATCTAATTCCCCAGCCCAGACCGACAGCGGTCATAAGCGTGACTCTACGAATACACCACTGAGGGTTCTCTTTTCTTTCAATCAGTTCCAGTAGTGACCACACTACATCACGGTACGTATGTGCTGAATATGTGCGAAAATAGGTATGAAACTATGCGTCTTCTGGTCCATTTAACCAATCAGACCAACCAAGTCCCACCCCGCCACACCTTCTTAGCCTTACATAGTAAGTCGTAGGGAAAGGAAAATTGAACGTTCGTCAGGGTGGACTCATCGCATTTCAGAAACCCCAAAATTCCGCTTCCTATCCTAACGTTAATTCTGAATCCAGATCGGAACACGAAAACCACCACAAACCATTCCCTCCTCCATTCCTCGTTTTACTCCTCCTCGCTTCAGAGGATTCAACCGTTCAACCATTCGAGTGATTTGTTCACTTGTTACGCTGGGAAAACATTAATGATGTGATAAATCGTCTTTCTTCCAGCAACTACGATACACTGACATCCTTTGCGCCAATAAAGGCTCTGATTATATTCTATCTTGACAATACTTAAGATACACAATTTGAGGCTGCGCGAGGTAAGTGTAGACCTATGTGGGCCCCTACTCTACGCATCCGGCGTTTGACGAGCATTGCCACTCCTTTGCAAACCACGCGCCCTGCGTAAGCCCTGCTAATTTCTGTTGCTACCTTCTAGGTGGAGAGCAGACTCTTGCCATAAACTCTCATTGAATCTCCCTCCGCTGCGCGACTAGCGCCCACGATGGAGGGCGCATTTACCCATCTGGGCAACCATCTCGTTTCCGACTCCGCCGCCGCTATCAACGCTGGTGACGATGATCTATCCACTCTCGACCCTGATGAGAGCCTGCTCTATCCAAAGTACGCTGGGCGTGGAGGACTAGGCAATGCGAGACGCCGAAACGACGATGAGGACAACGAGACTGAGGTTTTCGACGATGACGACACCGAGTCCATGGCCAGCGTTCCTGTCGGCGCCATGAAGGCCCTGAGCATCAAGGCTCCTGAGGAGGAAAAGAAGCTCCCCCCCCATGCCTGCGCGTATGTTGCATTGCCTATTTCCCCTCCGAGACGCTCGAGTCTGCTTGCTGTATAAGGGTACGGACTTGCTAAATATGTCGGACAGGTACTGCGGCATCCACGCTCCGGGCTCCGTCGTCAAGTGTCTTACCTGTAGCAAGTGGTTTTGTAGCGCCCGAGGAAACGCGAGCTCGTCTCACATCGTCAACCATCTTGTTCGAGCACGTCACAAGGAGGTCCAGCTCCATCCTCAGTCTACTCTTGGCGATACCACCCTCGAATGCTATAACTGCGGTACCAAGAATGTCTTTCTTCTCGGCTTCATCCCCGCCAAGTCCGATACCGTCGTCGTACTGCTCTGCCGCCAGCCTTGCGCCGCCACCCCGTCTTCCAAGGACATGAGCTGGGATATCTCCCGATGGCAACCACTAATTGAGGATCGTGCCTTTCTGCCTTGGCTGGTTTCCCCGCCCAGCGATAACGAACAACTTCGCGCACGGCACCTGACCCCTCCGATGATCGCAAAGTTAGAAGAGATGTGGAAAGACAACGCTAACGCCACCGTGGCCGACCTCGAAAAGGCTGCTAGCATCGACGACGATCCCCACCCGGTGTTGCTCAAGTACGAAGACCCATTCCAGTACCAGAACATCTTTGGGCCCCTCGTCAAGATGGAATCGGACTATGATAAAAAGCTCAAGGAGGCGCAATCTGAGGAGGGACTGGTCGTCCGATGGGATATGGGTCTGAATAACAAGCATCTAGCTAGCTTCACGTTCCCAAAGTTGGAGTCCGGTGATGTCAAGCTTGCCGTTGGAGACGAAATGCGGCTCAAATACAAGGGCGAGCTACGCCCACCCTGGGAAGGAGTGGGATATGTTGTCAAGATTCCCAACAACCAATCCGACGAAGTCACCCTGGAACTGCGGAAAACCGGAAACGACAAGTCTGTACCTACGGAATGCACGCACAACTTCTCTGCGGACTACGTGTGGAAAGCTACCTCGTACGATCGAATGCAAGCTGCCATGAAAACCTTCGCCGTAGACGAGATGAGCGTCTCTGGATACATATTCCATAAGCTTCTTGGCCATGAAGTTGCCGTCGCTCCCATGAAGACCAACCTACCTAAGAAGTTTAGTGTGCCAGGTCTTCCAGAGCTGAACAGCAGTCAGATCAGCGCCATCAAGAACGTCTTATCCACCCCTCTCAGCTTAATTCAAGGTCCGCCCGGAACAGGAAAGACGGTCACTTCTGCGACCATCATCTACCACTTGGCCAAGATGAACAACGGCCAGGTCCTTGTGTGTGCGCCGTCTAACGTGGCTGTGGATCAGTTGTGTGAACGGATCAATCTTACTGGCCTCAAGGTAGTGCGGCTTACTGCCAAGTCTCGGGAAGATGTCGAGTCCTCCGTCAGCTTTCTTGCTCTACACGAGCAGGTCCGTATGCTGGACACCAATCCGGAACTGATGAAGTTATCACAGCTGAAGAGCGAGCTTGGCGAACTTTCCAGCCAGGATGAAAAGAAGTTCAAGCAACTGACTAGGGCTGCTGAACGAGAAATCCTCAGCAATGCGGATGTTGTCTGCTGTACTTGTGTCGGTGCTGGGGACCCGCGTCTCGCTAAAATGAAGTTCCGCAACGTTCTTATCGACGAGTCGACTCAATCTGCAGAGCCAGAATGCATGATTCCTCTCGTTCTAGGATGCAAGCAAGTCGTCCTCGTTGGAGATCACAAACAGCTGGGTCCGGTTATCATGAACAAGAAAGCAGCCAAGGCTGGCCTAAACCAGTCGTTATTCGAGCGTCTGGTGAGATTGAACTTTACCCCTATCCGCCTCAATATCCAGTACCGAATGCACCCTTGCCTTTCTGAGTTCCCCTCGAACATGTTCTACGAGGGATCCCTTCAGAACGGCGTATCGGCACCGAACAGACTCCGAAAAGATGTCGACTTCCCCTGGCCTGTTGCTGATATGCCCATGATGTTCTGGTCTAACCTCGGGAACGAGGAAATATCGGCATCCGGAACTTCTTACCTCAACCGCACGGAGGCATCTAATGTCGAGAAGGTCGTTACCCGATTCTTCAAGGCTGGCGTTCGTCCTGGCGACATCGGAGTCATCACTCCGTATGAAGGACAGCGGAGCTACATTGTCAATACGATGCAGAATGCGGGGACCTTCAAGAAGGAGGCCTACAAGGAGGTTGAGGTCGCGTCAGTAGATGCCTTCCAGGGTCGCGAGAAAGACTTCATCGTCTTGTCTTGCGTTCGATCCAACGACAACCAGGGCATCGGTTTCCTCTCCGACCCTCGAAGACTGAACGTTGGTCTCACTCGTGCTAAATACGGGCTCGTTATTATCGGAAACCCGAAGATCTTGTCTAAGCATGAGCTTTGGCATCATCTCCTTGTCCACTTCAAGGAGCGCAAGTGCCTAGTGGAAGGTCCGCTGAACAATCTCCAAACATCGCTCCTCCAGTTCAGCAAGCCCAAGAATACCTTCCGTCAGCGACCTCAGCAGACATCCTACGTCTCCAGCGGCTATCCCAATGGGCGCTCGACCGCATACAATGGCCATTCCTCCAACCAAGATTTCGATTCGGGCTCGATGATGTCCTACATTCCCGACGACGTATCGAGCCTCCATAGTTCCACGCTCGGTGGCGCTGGCTTAGGCAATACCGCTTTCCCGCAGATGTTCTCCAGTTTCAACCCCGAGCAATGGCCGGGCCTTCCGGGTTTTAACCCGGCCCCGGGAAGTCGAGTAGGTGGCAAAAGGCAAGCTCGCGGCACCGAGAGTATCGCGGGCGAGAGTGTCGCCACATCCGAGTTCACTGATGGCACGGCTAGCGTGATAGGAGGCAAGGGTGTCGGGCAGGGCGGTGTAAGCCTCGGTGCCGGACTGCAGGATGCCCTCCGCGGCCGGCCTACGTCATATACGCAAAGCGATCGCCTGAAGCAATTTGTTGAAAATTCGGCTCGGCCGGGATATGCCAATGGCTATGGACGTCGATATGACGATGACGAAAAGAGCATCAGCACTGCCTTTGCTAGTCAGATCGGTAATGGATTTGATTGATCTGTTTGGCCTACACAACAACGTGTTGCCAAATTCTCTTCTGCAAGCACAGCTTTGTGGCATCACAGATCACAACGGCCATCCTCGTCGTTAGGAACCTGAGCGCCGGCAACTCCGACTGAGTTTCGCCTCAGCACGGCCCTACGATCTCGTGTCAGCCGAGGCCCCGCACATCTTGGACCATGCTGCCATTGACAGGTCACCCGGGAACGTATGCTAGCAATCGCCTCGGCAAGGGGGATGATTCGGCTTCAAGCCTCGCTGCGAGCATAACACCGGACATCACCCGGGGTACCCGAGGTCGCACCGTAAGCTCTGGGGAGAGGAGAATGTTTATTAGTCGTGAATTTGTTAGGCGGAAGAACTGGGGACGGCGGGGCAGGTGAGAAAGTTCCAGCGCATCGCAGCTCTCGAGCTGCTACGACAGAACCCATCGTCTGAACGAAGTCACATGCTACTACGGTGTTGATCCGTACCACCGTCTGCCGCCGAACTACTTCGTCGACCCCGTTTTGGGCGTCAGGACTGCAGAAGAGCCATCGGTTTACCAAGGCCTCCCGGTCTTGGTGGACGACGGCATTCTGGCGAGTCGTAAGAAAGGGAAATCACGTTACAGTTAGAGATAGTAGTAGCATTAGATATCGCTCGCTAATCCACACTCGTTTGCAAATCTCTCCTGTGTCAGCTCGGTGACTAACGCTGACCATTATGAGCAAGTTTCGTCGCGCTGTCTAGGGTTCCTTATATTTTCGACCTTGCGGTCTAACTTAGTTAATTAGTTCGGCTTTACAAATCCACAGTGCCCATGGTGACCAGTCAGAAGTGGTCTGTTCCCAGGTAAACTATTGGTCAAAAATGACTGTAATATAAATAGCACCTAAGTTTAGTGAGTAAATCAATTGGCGTTATTTTTGCTAGGGATAGTCTTTGCCCTCGGGTATATGTTAGGGAAAGACGTGTATCATATAACAGAGCGCTTATCATCAGGTTGGGGAGTTACGAGAAAAGCGGTAAAAGGCGGTTCAGAGGGGGCATGTTGCAACGGATGGATAGACGACATCCTCATGTGGGGCTTATTGGACTTCATGTTTGAAGATGCTGGAGGGGCCGATTGGTTGTCGAGCATGTCAAAGCAGAAGTGGCATGCAAGACCACCCCGCCGCCCCCCCCCCTACAACCCCGCAGCCCCGTCATTCTCAAAGGTACGGTATGTGCATATAGTAGGTATCTTAGTACCTGCCTACCTTAACGATCCCTGTCCACTGGCATGCGCCAAGAGGAAGGATCCCTCTGCTCGCTTCAGTGAATCACGTTAGGCCTCACCTCAACTTATATAGCCATTACAATCAAGCCACCCTCTTGCATTCTGTTTGTGGTCTTTTGTTCACCCTTAACGTTAGAATTTGGACCGGAGAGGAAGGTGCACCCGGAGAGACTTACCAAAGTATTCATAAGAAAATTAACTATCCGTCACATCGCCGACCTTCCTGAGTCCATATATTACTTCCCACTTATTCCCCCACCCACGCTCCTAGGGATCCTCCCCCCATCACCGACTCTGCGAGTAGCAACGTAACACATCGGCGAGATCAACATGGCTCCTTCAAGGGACACCCCGTCTCCGAGAAGTACGCCGCCGAAGACGAAGAATCCCCAGGCCCCTTCTGTCGGCGAAAAGAATGCCAATGATGCCGCCGCACCCGCACCCATCAAGCGAAAACCAGTCCATCACCATCAGGCCACCCACACCGCCGCCGCACCCGCACCCGCACCCGCGCCCGCACACGGCCCCACCACCACCGGTGAGTCTACGACGGCGGCGGTGGCAGCGGCGGCAGCGGCAGCAGCACCAAGGAAGTCTACCGGCTCGGCAGAGAAGCCCACTATCACCGTCGCTGCCGCCGCCGACTCACTCCCTCCTGCCGCCGCCGACTCACTCCCTCCTGCCGCCCCGGTCGGCGTCGGTGAAGAACCCATTATCGCCCTGGACTTCCAGGGCGAGGTTCAGACCAACAACGACCTGCCTTCGCTCGAGACCCTGCGCAAGATAGAATCTTACACCGTCCTCGACGCCTATGGCAGGTCACATCCCTTCAAGAGCCTCTATGCTGGTCGCAATGTCGCTCGGCGCGTCTTGATTATTTTCATCCGCCACTTCTTCTGCGGCGTAGGTCACTTCGGTCTTTCTTTGATTTTCTCCCCTCTTCATTCTTCCCCTCCGGTTTTCAGTGCCATCAATTCGCTATATATGTATATATATATATATATATATATATATATATTTATATATATATTTATATATACACGAATCACTAAACGTGTTGCTAACTCCCACCACAGAACTGCCAGGAATACCTGCGCACTCTCTCCGCCTCCATCACTCCCGAAGCCCTCCTTCAGCTGCCCGTCAGCACCTTTATCGCCGTCATCGGCTGTGGCTCGCCAAAGCTCATCGACTCGTACCACAAGGAGACGGGCTGTCCGTTCCCCATCTACGCGGACCCGACCCGCCGACTGTATAACAAGCTGGGAATGGTGCGCACCCTCAGCTTGGGGCCCAAGCCCGCGTACATGAACAAGTCGATGGTGTCCAGCGTCGTCTCCAGCGTGGTGCAGGGGCTCAAGCAGGTGAAGACGGGCCTGGTGACCAAGATGGGCGACCAGCGCCAGGTCGGCGGCGAGTTCCTCTTCGAGCCCGTCTCCATGTCGCTCGAGCCCCCGATCTCGAGCCCCACCGACGACGCCGGGCCGCTCGACGAGGACGACGCCTCCAATACGAGCGCCAGCGAGAAGGTCGAGGAGAAGCGCGTGACCTGGTGCCACCGCATGCGCACCACGCGGGACCACGCGGAGATCCCCGAGCTCATGGAGGTGCTGGGCCTCGAGGGCGACGGCGCCACGCCGATCAAGGACGACGAGCGCTGGGGCAAGGCCCTGAGGTCCAGGAAGGGCACGGGCGTCAGCATGGCGAGCCAGATGAGCAGGATGAGCCTCGACGCCTCGCGCTCTCTCTCCGGCAGCAATAGGACGAGCGTCCGGGCGTCGATGGCGGCCAGCCCCCGCAGCGCTAGCGTTCGGAGCCGCGAGTCACTGAACATGGCTATCCCTAGCCCTCCTGTGGCCACGGCAGCGGCAGTCCCTAATCCCCCCGCGACCACTGGGACGGAAGCCCCTACCCCCCCTGTGACTACGACTACGGCAGCCCCTAGACCCCACGCGCCCACGGCGACGGCAGCCGCCAACGGCGGTGGCGGCAGCGATAAGCAGACCAGCATCTAGGTGACTGGTCTGTCCTTCGAGTGCAGGCGCCTGCGTCCACGTCCCCGCCACGTCGACTTCTACCCTTTCATGGACCAGCACTGGAACTTGTACTACAAGGACGACTTCGACCGCGAAGACGACGACGACGACGACGACGCCATGGTCGACCCCGAGGACCCGTACGAGCAGCCCCCGGAGCCGAGGCGCCTCCTCCCCGGCGTGCTTATCACGTACCACTACCCGTCGCTGTCGCTGGCGCCGCTGGAGGGGGGTCACGTTTGGGCGGTCGTCCGCGAGTCCGGCCGCCCCCTAAGCGTCAGCCTCACGCAGGTCGGGGATACCGGCGCGCTCGCCTTCGTCGACGACCACCACGCGCTCCGCGTGCGGTGGCGCCCCGGCGCGTCCTCCTGGAGCGTCACGTCCCTGCGCGTGGGGACAGACTATAGCGTCCCCGACCCCGTCCTTATTGGCTTCCGAGACGGAGAGTATCGCCTTTTCGATAGACAACCTGCCGGGCGATGACTACGATGGCGTTGAGGATGAGGACTTTCATGAGGATTATGATGATGATAATGACGATGAGGCGTATGGCAGACGGTTCGGGGCTTCTTTTCTGCGGGGATCGATCGTTGTCATACGTGCTTATCCGTCCCGCATGTATGCTCCCTCGCTGGACCGATGGATCGAATTGGAAGCGAAAGGGAGAGAGGCTTGATGATCCGGTACTGGATAGTGGATGGATGGTTGGGGAGGATGGACATCATGGGCGGACGAGAGTCCTCGTTCACGGATCTGAAATAGATTCTACAAAGATGGATAGACGTATGTTGGCCGTCCCACATCCCTGGGTAGCTGAACCGTATCCGCCATCTAGCAGCCAAAAGATTTAAAACGGATAATAAAGACTAGCTATGGATGAGATGAGGTTACTGAAGATGGACGAAAACGTTTATGAGTATTCGACTCTTTAACAAGAGAATTTTCGGAACATATAACCGGGCAGCATTGGGACGCATCTTTCTGTCGTCCGACGTAGTTTATCATGGCTAATGGCCGCCCTTCCCGCCGTAACGTGCTTGCTATTAATTAAAGCGGCGGTGGGCTGTCTATCCAAGATACTCAAGTACCTAGTTTAGCAGAGCGCGACCTTCCCGGTATATAAGCAAGCGTACGATCAAAGAGCCGGCAACACTATAGCGCCTCTTGCCGCCGCCGGCATCGGCTGGATCCCCCTTTCTTTTTAACACATAAGCGGGCGGGCGAGCGAGCGAAGTCCTAGGTGTGCTTGTAGCCGGAACCCGAGAGCCGTCGGGGCTGGCTCCGAGTCTCGGTTATTATTTTAAAAGAAAACGTGATGGGGTGGGGAAACCCAAAATCAGAACCTCCCCCTTCCGCTCTACCCCGTTCCGGATTCGTTACTTTACAGTTATATGTACATACATATGCATACAAACATCATACCCATACATACACATGCATTGCGTACCCGAGTAGAGAGAGGGAAGGTATTACGGAGGTTACCTTGTTATATATACAGAGTTCCGCGGGGCGGCCGGCAGACCTGGGATGCCCCTAGCCGGGCCCAGGCACGCGCCGCCCACCCCAATTTACCCCTATTCCCCTCCCCCTGGTCTCGGCCGGCCCAGTCAAGTCGATCAAGTATGTCAATACAATCGCATCCCGTCACCGGGAGGCAAAAAGGTCACTCCGGTCCCTATCGCCAGATAAGAGCCCCATTCCCCCTTTCCTCCCTACCTTCGCCCGATACCCCCGTACACCGAACTTTTGTCACGCGCGTGACACCTCCCAACGTACAGAATCGTTCCCTAGAATTAAGTGTAATGACACGAATCGGTACTTTAGCGGCCGCCGGGGAACGCGCCGGCGCCCATGCCCTGCAGTTTGGCCGCCAGCTGCGGGTACTTTTCCTGCACCTGCAGTTGCGTCCGGGTAGCTTCGGCATAGGAAAGGGCGTTGACGATCTCTCCGGGGGTCCTGGCCAGCTCGGCCGCTCGCTCGAAATACTTGAGTGCGTCGGTGACCTTGCCTTGCTGGAGCAAGAGCTGGGCCATCGTGGCCACGGCGATGTCGCACTCGGGATCAACTATTGACAGTTAGAAATTGTGCCCTAGGGGAATCATCGCCGGCATTACTTACTAATCAGGGCCGCGTCGCAGAGCTTCTCCGCCTCGGAAAATTCGTTTCTTTGCTGGAACAGGGCCAGGGCCTTGTTGATCAGGGGCAGGACGTTCATAGCCATGGGCTTCGTCTGCTTCTCCATCTCCATCGCCGTGTCGAACTTCTGGATGGCCTCGTCAAACTTGCCCTGGTCGAGGAGGAGCTCGCCGTAGTAGTTGTACACATCCGGCACCTTCTCGAAGTTCTTAATTGTTCGGCGGAAGGTAGCCATGGATGATGCTATTGAACCCATCTTGTACTGCGTGACACCGAGCTGGATATGGGAGAAGATGAACTTATTGTCTAGGTCGATCGACTTCTGGTAGTCCTTGGCGGCGTCCTGGAATTCGCCGTGGATAAAATGCAGTTGGGCCCGGTGGTAGTAGATGTCGGGATCTTGGTCGTTCTGCTGAATCGCCTTCTCCAGGTCGTCGGCAGCCTTGTCGCGAGCGCCTGTGGAAAGTTTAGTCTCGGCATCCCCACCCATCTCATAGCTTTAAAGCCCCGTCATAACTTACCCATTTCCAGATGCATGCTCGCCCGCTTGACATAGCTTTGGGTCATGGACGGATCCAGCTCGATGCTCTTATCCAGGTCGAGCAGGGCCTCCTCTTGCGAGCCTTTCAGACATCGGAAAGTACCGCGCAGGTTGTAGGCCAGAGCCTCATACTCGTCCAACCCGTCGAGCTCTAGCGCCTTCTCGAAAGCCGTCGCGGCCTCCTCGTACGCCTCGTGCGTCTTCTTGTCCATCGCCTGAAGACCCTGTTGCAGCTGTCCTTTTCCAGTGTCCTCTGGGATCTCGTCCGTATCCTCTAGGCCCTCCGGCCGAGGTTTTTCACGGAAACTCTGGATATAGTTGGAGACGAATGTCGGGCTCGGTAGCTTGCTGGGATCCTTAGACTTCAGGATGTCCTCGGCCTTCTGCTCCGCAACCTTCTTGAGTAACCTCTCGACGGCAGCGGCACTGGATTCGTTCTTGAACTCGTCGATGATGCAGCTCGCAGTAAAGTCGAGCAACGCCTCGCTGAACTGTTCGAGGTGTTCGTAAGCATTGGCTCTTCGGTTCAGGGCCTTCACGTAGAGAGGATCGAGGTTGATAGCGGCGGTGGTATCCTCCACGACCTGATCCCAACTTCCGAGGGCATTGTAGCAAGCGGCCCTGTTGGAGTAGAAGATAGAGTCGGGCTTGCACAGGATAGCTTTGGAGTAAAGGTCGATGGCACGGTTATAGTCCTTGCTGCCATAGGCCTTGTTCCCGGCATTCTTAAGTTTGAGAGAGTATTCCTTGCGCTGCTCCTCGGTGAAGGTGGCGACAGTGTTCTCATTGATCTCGGGAAGCTCATCGATGCTCTCTACCGTTGCGGCTTTCTGCTTGGAGTCTGGTGAGGGGGCAGCGGCTCTCTGGGCATCTGCTTGGCGCTCGGCCTCTTTCCGTTTCCTCCGCTCCTTCTTGCTAAGTCTTGGTTCTGCGGAAGCCTTCAGTGTCTGTTAGTGGGAGTGGCACAATGCGTTAACCCCATGATGTGGTCGACTTGGGCCGCAACAGAGTGAGAGGGGGGGGCGCGGGCGGGCGGGCGGTTTCACCCCTCATGATGCTTACCGAATCGCTGTTTAGGTAATATACGACACCTGCCCCCGTGAAAACAACAGCTACACCGGCAATAGTGTATACAATGGCCTTGTTCTCGGACGCCCAATTGGTGATGCGATCCCAGGCCGAGGGAGATTCTACAGGTATGGCCACGGGCGCCCGCGGGGACACTGGGATTCTGGGTGGAGCTGCTGAAGCACCTGACATATTCAACTCTATGCGGCTCGGGAGAAGGCAGGACAAGTTGCAATAAGGGAAGATACGAACAGGCCGCTCTCTCCGGGCAACAAAGGGATACCACCGGGATTAAAGGGTGATGGGGATTAAAAGTTTCGTGTTTGTTGGCTTGGGTGGTGACGACGTCCAAGGTGGTATGGGTGTTGATCAGATGCACGCGAAAAAATTAAAGATATTAATTATTACTGGAGCTGCGGCGGCGGCTTCGTCCCTGCCACCAAGAGAATCATATGTGGGACCCGTGGACCTTAACCTACGTAGGCCATGTATGAGATCACTTAAGTAAATGCCCGATACGTACATGTGTCTGGTCTACCCGTCGCTAAATACATCCATGCCATGCATACGCGAATATACGGATATAAGCATTCCACCCACATACGGCCACTGTGCAGAAGCAGAAGCTGGGATAGTACCTAGAACTTCTTATGCCCGAGGTCCTTCAGAACGTTATACCGCGAGATACGTCACTTAAGCAAAGTATATATGGGGAAAGGAAGTGTTGAGCCAGAGATGCTCGTCCCTTAATGTAGCTGTAAGTAAGTACCTACCTAGATAGGTAGGTGAGCATCTTTGCGGCATTGCTCTGTATATTCCTCAGTCTTGTCTCAACAGCATGCTCTATCCATCTCGATCACCTAACAGTAGTAAGGGCAATAACGCCGTTGGAACTGTCAGCTAACTCGAACCATCTAGCGAAGTGGTCTGTCTCTAGGCCAATAGAATATATATATTGTCCAAGCGCCACAAGTTAAAATCGGGTTTCTCAGACACTCCGCTTTGTAAGCACTTGCGAAGGCCCGCTGCCTCAACGCCCAGAGCCAGGATGGAAGACTTCCGGCTGTTCACCTCGCTCCGGTATGACCCGGCGCTCATAAGAGTGCCCGATGAAGGCATCACCGACGCGGGGTGGAACCAGAAGTCCTCGGTCTTCTACATGCTGGATTTCCACCGGGATCGCCTACAGCGAGCAGCTGCGTACTGGGACTGGGCTTCCGCAATCGAGGTTATCGCCGGCGACGGGGGTCTGAAGAGGCTCGAGGAGTACCTGGAAGCCGTCATCGCGGATCTCGCAGGGGTGCCGCACCGGATCAAAGTGGAACTGAGCCGGGACGGGGTCTTGAGCCACCAGATATCCCCAGTCGCCGAGACGCCCCTGGACAACCTGTTCCCGGAACACCTGCCAAGACCGGGAGAAGAAGCCCCTTCTGCCCAGACCCAGCCGGGTAGGACCCCCTCTAAGACTCCCGAGTACGAGATCCTGGTCGATAGCCAGCACACGGCGAAGTCGGAGTTCACCCACTACAAGACCACCCGCCGGGCTATGTACGACGGGGCGCGGGTGCGAGCCGGACTCGCGCCCGCCGACCGTAAGGAGGTCCTGCTGTTCAACCACCGGGATGGTTCGGTGATGGAAGGCAGCCTGACGACTTGTTATTTCTGGCGGGACGGGAAGTGGGTCACCCCGGTCGTCCCCCGGGAGTACACCGCGGACCGGGGGAGCGGTGGCAATGACGGTACCACGAGGAGGTGGGCTCTCGAAAGGTAAGCGGTAGCCCCGCCTCGCTAGCCCCTTAACCCGGGAACTAACACGAGCAGGGGCCTCGTTGCGGAGCAGGACGTCAGGGCCAGTTCGCTGGTGGACGGCGAAGAGTGTTGGATAAGTAACGGAGTCCGAGGCTTCATGTTCGGAAGGGTGAAGTTGGGCAAGTGAGAGAAGTGAGAGCCCACACGCCTGCAGCCATCGACGCTCATGTGACGCGTTTGTTGGACCACGCCAGCCCGAGCAATGCTGTCTTTGCATGGTTGAGTTCTCATCAAGGCTTACCGAGAAATTCTCCGTGGCAATCAGCCATAGGAAGGATGCTTAGAGGTACACATCCGAGTAGCATACCGGTTCTCAAAGTGGCGTACTTCCCTAGCTCCTCTCGAGATGCTCTTCCGTCTAGGTTCTATCGGGATTCTTTGGTTCTTGATATAGCTTATCCCTGACTCGCGCTCGTCCCGGAGGAGACGTGGAGCTGAAGTATATAATGATGTGGTTGTCTGCTGTTATACACTAGTTCTCTGCGCCTCACCGCATTCATGGACGGATGTGGGCGAGGAATGAGAGAATTATGGAAGAGATTTATGAGCAATCTAAGAACCTATAGTGGGTAAAGGAGTGCGATATGTCCTTATTTGGGAGCATGTATATATAAAGCGAAGTTTGTTACTACACGATACATGACATTCCATAAGGGAACAAACACCGTCTGAACTATTTGCGATTACGGTTGGCCCCGTTTCCAAACCGCATCCGTGGCCAGTCGACTCTGCAGCAGGGCTTTTAAGACCGCCAGCTTCGCTTAGCCCTCTCATCACCTTCGCCAGCTGCGATGTTACTTAGATAAAATCATGGGCTTGTGTTCTTATGGGCCCCTATCCTGGAGGACACCGGCGCCGTGTAACTCCTCATTCGTGTAGGCAATCTCCTCGTCCTCGTCATTTCCCTGTTCGTTCACGCACCAATCCGCCTCTAACTCTTCTGCGCCCCCTGGATCCCGGAGAACACTACGCCCGAGTAGACGATAAGCGTGCCGTTTTACCTTTTCGTGGTTCGTGCCTACGACGAGGTATCGTCCGCCGCGGTAGTCCGAGACGAAATGCTGAATTCTATCACCACGCAGGATGGCGCAAGCTCCGGGCCTGTACGGGACCTTGAACCCGAGCTGGGGCAGGCAAAGGTTGCCTCCCTCGTAGTCCCCGAACGTCAGGAGGCCCGCGTAACCCTTTCGTATGCCGTTCGTGTCCGCGTGTCGCATCGTATGCGGATTGATGCCTAGGGCATAAAGGGTGAGGTGCTCCCCGCCGTCTTCCCGACAGTGAATCCTGTTCTCAAGCGGCAATGCCTTGTAGATCTCGCGGCAATCAGAAAGGTATTCCGGGTCCAGTTCTTGCAGCAGAAACTGCATCGTCTTGGATGCTTTTGCAAATACCCTCTTACACAAGTTGCTGAACTGGCTCTGTGCAATCCCCTGTCCCCGACTACGGCTGAACACAGAGTCCTCCGTCAGGTATAGCTGGACCCCTTCATGGTCGGTCGGGGTGCACCACGTCCCGTAGTGCGCTATGCACATCCGGGCCTTTTGCAATCCGACCACGTCGACTTTCGCCATATCCAAGGAGGGATGAAGCTTCCTCACATAGTTGTCCACCTGGTGTCTCTTGGTTTCAGGGTCCGGCAGGGGCGTGAGATGAGCCCACATGTCGATAAATCGAGTCTGCAGCTCCAATGAAGTTTGTCCCCAGAGACGCTGTTGAAGATTCTCGATACTGGCAAACAGAACCTCTCCATTTTTACTGGTTGCAACAATGATGTGTTCGCCATAAAGCGGCAGTAGCTGTTTGGATATGATCTCATCAAGTTTATATTGACGGAAATAGTCGGGATGAAAGCACTCCTTCTCCCAAGCGGGTTTCCAAACCTTCTCGATGACTCCGAACGCTTCCCGCAGACTCGGAGTGCCCAGTTTGGATAAGAAGCGAACAGACGTTCTTTCAGCATGGTTCATATGCATCCAGTAGTTCTCTTGGGCTTTGGTTCTAAGCTCATACAACGACTGCTCGCTAGGTTGCTTAACTTCACCCGCCGGAGCGCTTAGCCATTGAGCGATTATGAACTTTATGGTGGAGGACGGTACTTTCTCTTCCCCAAGGCATGTCTCGGCTTGCTGGTCGAACTGCTTTGACTGCTGTGTTTCGAAGGAGTCCCTATCTTGCACGTCTACACCTCGGATCTCAATTAGGCGGGCAGTCCAGCGATTTTTCTGGTCAATGTAGCATCTGATGATAAGTCGTTCGGCATCATCTTGGATGACTACTGGAGAAATTTTCGTCTGTTCCTCGAGCTTTGCGACTAACTCCTTCTTGCCTTGGTTGCGGACTCCATGTAGAAAGGTTTGTAGCTGTTGCACCGTCTCATTCTCGGCCGGGGTGATGGTATTGAGTCGCTCGAAAATTTTATTCATGAGAGGACTCTATATCCCGTAAGCGAACAATGAAGAGTCAGCAAGGCCTAAGTGACAATATGAACTTACCATCCTCCTACCCTCGAGATGACTAACATTCCCTGCCCACCTGTACTTTTTGCCGTACGGGTCTCCGGGAATTGTGAGATTCAGTTTGTCGATATCAACGAGGTTCGTCTGAGCTCTTTCGGCTGGGCTCAAATCCTGCAATGCCGGTATTCTGGGTCTTGCGGAGTTCTTCTCTGCTAATAGTAACTCGATAACTGTTCCATCCAGCTCTGAAGCTTGCGCTTCTCCTCCCGCGGATGACATTTTTGGTACCTAGACTGCCACAGCTGCCCATCTAGGGGCTATGGAAAAAGACAGTAGTAACGTTAGCGGACAACGAAGATAGGCCTCAGTCTCGAACAAGATAGAGATACTGGTATTGAGGCAGCGCATAAGATCAGGGCCATTCATTGTGACATAGTCACGCTCAACACTGAGTGATCTCCTTCAGCGGTGATAGTACACGTACCGGATAGAATATTATATCTGACATGCGGAAATGAGCAGATTAAGCTCAATAGCATGTTAAATCATCTGTAGCACGCGGCACGAAATAAATGGATGGTGGGTGTCTGACAAAGGAAGGGCGCGTGTTTGTTTGTTTGTGTGCGCGTGGATGTGATCAGTTTGCTTGCAGCAAGACTGTAGGTGTGTGCCTGAGGCGAGATAGATTTGCCAGAACTTCCGGCTAGCAATAGGATGGCTACGATACTTGTTACTGACTGATGCTCAGGTGGTAGACATTCTGGCACTGGCAAAAAATTTTGGGATTCTCGTTAGCTATGATTACATGGTGTCGGAAATCCGAGATGCAGTAACCATTAGCAACCACAATCCTGGATCAAAATCACAGCCGCCGAGGGCATGCTTTGCTGCCTTCTCAGCTGGGACGAAGGCATAGTGGTTGGTGATGATAGAGCTTGAATCCAGCACTGTTTGTCATAGCAGATTCCGGGTTCTCTTGTTACCCCTGAGGTCCGGTGCTGGCTTCCCGTCCTTTAGACTTATTTCTTCGGGCGGCTTGGCTTCGAATTGCTCCAATCCTACCAACTACAACTTGGAGACTTGGCTTGCATCGAAGGTAGGGACCCCACGATCAAGGGGAAGTTGAACGAATGTCTGACGGTCGAGGTAAGAACGTATAGAGAAAGCATCGAGCCACAAGTAGCTCGTGTCTGCATAGTATAAAAGAGAAACTGCACCCATCATGACAGAACAGGTATGCCTTATACCTAAACATACCTAGGTATCTGATTACCTAGGTAGTTTCAGTTTAGAGTGTGCCCAAGGTCATGAGGAACTCAGTGACTCCTTCCTGTTGCACCTGCTGATGTCACGGCCTCCTCTCCCAGCTATCGGACGCTTGTGCCTTCCGGAACGAAATGACCGATCGAATCCGCCTTCAGTTGAGGCGGTAGTTGCTTCTGATAAATTCGTCGCGCCTTCTGTATCGTTGTGCGACTTCAGGTACATTAACCCTCCTACTTAAAAGAGGATTCTCTTCTCTTATTCCCTCCCTAATTTCTGCTTCTTCATTATCCACCTCCAGACGCTCAAGAATTTATTCAACATCATTTTATTATCCGAATTCTTCCATTGAGGAACCGCTTATTCGCTGCGTCTGTTCTGCTTCCACGCCCAATACTGTATCTTGATACTCGGTCTACCCCAGTACACAGCAGCCAGCCACCATGGAAGCCATCTTCGCCGCCCAGAACAAGCACAAAGAGACACATGGTCTCCAAAAGATCAAGGTGGTCCACAACAAGAACTATCAGCGCCATGGTACTAAGTCCTATGTCTACCTCCTCAATAGATTCGGTTTCGAGCCCACGAAACCTGGTCCGTATCACTACGTCGAGGTGCCCCCGGAAGCTGGCACTATCCCTGAGAAGGTCAGAGCCGTCTTTGGTGGCCGTGAACGTCAGGACCGACGTCTACGCAAGAGGCTTGCTGAAGGAGATGATACCCGGACAGGCGAGGTGACCGCCGAAGACCAACAATATGACTCCATGTATCTTATCAGAGTCTCTATTGGCACTCCTCGTCAGAATCTGATGCTCGACCCGGATACAGGTTCGGCTGACACTTGGGTAAGTATCCTTATGCTGCCGTCTCTTCATACATCTACTCGTGCCTCGGGCACGCCTATGAGTGTTTTCCAGTTCAGTTATCAAGGGGATTGCTCGAGACAAGCTAATGTTCCACAGCTCCTATCCCCTGCGGTGAAGCAGCAATACCACCAGTGACACAGCCTGTTTGACCCGAAGAACTCTATTGCTTACAAGGGGCTTCCAGGAAAGACATGGAAAATCCAGGTTAGCACCTAAAGCCTTTTCATTTTATTCTTAGCGCCTACAGAGAGCGCGTAGTTCGATATAGGATCACTTAGTGTTCGAGTCACGTCGGATATTGCCGGGGACTCTGTGTTGTTCCCAAGACTGCGCATATGGAGGCGTTACTGATCTAATTGTGATATAGTATGGAGATGGCTCAACTGCTTCTGGGAGCGTTGGTACTGACACGCTTGACGTCGGTGGGCTCTCCGTTGAGCACCAAACTATCGAGGTCGCATTGGAAGTATCCCCTCAATTCGGCGAGGGAACCGGAGATGGCCTGCTCGGCTTGGCTTGGAGTAAGATCAACGCGGTCACGGATCACGGAACGCCTGATCCGCAAGCACGCCCGTCGAGAATATGATCAAGCAGCAAGACATCCCGAAGGAGGCCGAGCTATTCACTTCAGCATTCTACAGCGGCCGCGACAAGGATAAAGACTCATTCTTCACTTTCGGGTACATCGATCAGGATCTGCTCAAGGAGCTGGGTGAAGAGATCCACTGGACCCCCATCGACAATTCCGCAGGCTTCTGGTCGGTCTCTTCGGAATATGTCTCAATCAACGACCAGAAGGTGTCACTAGACGGCAATACAGCCATTATGGATACGGGAACATCCCTAGCACTCATGTCTGACGAGGTTGTCGATGCCTTGTATGCCAAGATCCCAGGGGCTGCTTACGACTACTCCAATCAGGGTTATGTTGTTCCGAGCAATCTATCATTGGAGGAACTCCCCGAGTTCAAGATAGATATCGTTGGTAAGAACTTCCTCATTCAGAAGGAGGACTTAATCTTCGCTCCCATTGAGGGCGGCAGCTGGTACGGAGGCGTTCAGAGCCGAGGGAATCTGCCTTTTGACATCCTGGGGGACGTCGTCTTGAAGAGCATGTATGCTGTAAGTTGCCGCTCTATTACTAGGAAGGCTATCTATGTGGTTTGCTAGCTAGTGAGCTGATCACATATACTGCTAGATCTGGGACCAAGGCAACAAACGCTTCGGCGATGTTCCCAAGCTCGAGAAGACACAGACCCTGGAGCTGCCCGAGGCCTCGGCCGCCAGCGAGAGGATAACCAGCATCGAGTTGCTCGCGTTGTAATAGAATCCAGGTCTAGAGTAAGCATTTCATCAAGGAGGATGTTCGGACGGGCTGTAAAAATTGTTGCTACTGGGAAGAAGACAAACCGTGCAGTTTGAAGGAGGGCAGGGACACACGACCACCTAGAAATTCCGGACCGAGGGCGTTAATGCTTGGGTTGCTCTCTTTATGGTTAACTAGAATGCAATACATGTATATCTTCCCTCCTACCTTCTCCCCGTCGCTTGACATGGTGGGTTGGACGGCATTTATCCCTTACATGTCCTATGCCTTTGGTGTTGACCCCGGATTGGCGACGCTTGACTGGAAGCAAACCAGTGTTGCCGATGACAGCAGCCTACATATTCCTCGACCATAGTACCTCCCATGAGGAAGTGTACGTAAGCAAGCAGCTCAACGAGGGCGAAAAAGGGTTGATGGCATCAACTCGGCTTCCTCCAACCAAGTTTCTGTATATAACGGCTTGACCCGGACAGCATGGGATATAGTTCTCTCATATGCTAAAAGGGCAAGCCAACTATCACATGCATTAAAGTATGGACGGGAATAGACCCGTATGATAAATTTCGAAAGGAGTCTAACCTGCTAGGCTACAGTTCTTGCGCCAGGGGTACGCATGTGTGTATTTCGTGACTAGTGCAATTGAGCGGTAAATCGGCCTCCCCTATCCCATCCGGCCCGGTCCGGCAATCCCTACAGGCCCGGCTGCTGCTGCTCGGATACATCCGCATCCCCTGGGGGCATCGGTGTAGTCAGCATTCGTCATCTAGTGCCTGAGAGAACATTATCTCCCGCCGTGAAACTTGAGCCTGCCGACGCGCGTTAATGGATTTATTCCCCCAGGCCCGGGCCCCCCCTTCCCGGTAACCATCGGTTCCTGATCTCTAAGGGGGGTGGGGGTGAAGGAAAAATGATGCGGCTGTTCGTTAGGAGGATCCGCGTTTCGCGACGCCGGAGAGTTGACGCTGCTAACAGATCTCCAAGAAACATGACGCAAAAGGCAGAAGCTCCCGTGGCGCGAGCGGGTACAGCGTAGGGTCCCCCGGGCTTGGTTCGGTTCGGCGAAAGGGGGGCGCGTACGCTAGGTATAATAACCGGGACCGAGCTAAGCAAAGTATTCCACTGAACAAATATGCATGATGCGTTCTCGGTATCTTCCATCGAATAAGAGGTCGCGTAGCCAACGGCTACAGGACGACCAGGGAGATGCACCGACGGCGCATCGAGGGGTGACTGCCGCGTTGGGTTCTTGGCAGCCGGGTCGCCAGTAGCAGCCACAGCAAGATGTGTCTCTGGACAGCTGGGTTGCTAGCTAAATAGGGGAAGGAAGACTCGGTGCTTGACGAACGGATGGACGAACCGGATTATACAGAAACCGGGGGCATATACACACGTTCGGCTGTAGTGATCAACGAGGAGTGCTGGTGCTTACTCACACAGTGAGGCCTAGCGTGGATATCTCTGGAAGGTGGTTACTGTGCGATTACTGCTGCTAAGATACCAGGTCTTAATCGCAGTTTGGATGCACAAGTGCCCCAAGCGCGGGCGTCTCTGCACCCTGTTACAAACAGGAGACAGCTTGTATAAACGGCTCTACGTCCCATAAGCAGGAATTCACGCGTTGCATTAAGAGATCAACCGGAAGTAGGAGGTAGGCGGATGCTTTAGGTTTCCTACTTCCCTCAGCCGTCGTACGGCGTTACTTGATCATCTACTTCCCACCTCGTTCCCCTCCCTGGTCATCTTTCGACTGTTGCTCTGCGCACTCCCCGTCACCGGGCCCACATTCGGGCCGATGATGATAGCAGTCAGTCGACTAGCTTTCTCAAATGAACGCGTACCGCCACTACCAACCACTTGTCACACGCATTCCTTTGTTGCCTCGTTCCTCCCTCCCTTCTCTCCCTCAGCTATCTTGCTTCGTCTGCGTTCCGTGTTGAATCATAAACGTACGTAATGATCGTAAACTCCAAGAAACGCCAGTGCAAGATGGAATCCACGGCCGGTGAGGCGAAAAGAAGTACGTGAGCTGAAAACCAACACCGATAGCGTAAGACGATCGCTGACGCTCTAAACTTGAGTTGCGTTCCTCGTGTGCCCGGCCATGAGACTGCGGGGACGGGAACACACAGGGAATCCAAAGGTGAGTATCCAGGCCAACCGGCTAGATCATGATTCGACGTAGAGTAGGTCAGGAGTCTGGCATGGCGCTTCAGTACGGGCATACTAGGATGGTGGCATCGCTGGAAGAGAAGGTACGGAATTAAAATCAATAACGTCGAAAGCAGTCGCCGGAGCTGATGCCAATCATTGCGGGTAATAAACGACTCCGGGCCCTGACGGGGGATAGTAGTAACCATCCGGGCCGGTAACCATGCCGTTCATGCCGCCAGCCATTGGATAGCCCTGCGGAGGTGAGTAAGGCGGATATGTTGACACCGGCGCTAGCTGAGAAGCATCATAGTAGTATACCATGCCATTGACTTCTTGGGCAACAAGATTTGAGCCTGGCTGGGCCTGTCCGCCGGGCTGGTTGGCAGAGGGTTCGCTCTGAGGCTGACCCTGTTGTAACCCTGGGACGAAAGGAGGTGCGGCGGCCGAAGGAGCCATCGTGCCAGGATAGCCAGGTTGAGGATAATAATATGCCTGTGGGGTCAGGCCCATCTGGTAGGGCGGGTAATAGGTCTGCTGAGCGTACTGAGCTGGTTGAGGTTGGAAAGGGGCGGCATGAATAGCGCGCTCGGGTATCTGCGAAAGCGGAGTGCCTGTGGAGTGCCGAGAGGGATAAGACGGATGGCGTGCGTGCGAATCCTGACCCAAGCCATTGGATACCTGAACGGGTACTTGCTGGTGAAATGCCTGTTCGTACGGCTGAGATTGGGTCTGTTGCACTGTTGGTGATTCGATGTCTGCTACGGATACGGTCTTCTGAGGCCGAGGTTGATGCATAGGAATGGATGCGGGCCGGTTTTCGTGGAAAGCGGGCTTCTGAGGGAGAGGGTGCGTCTGAGGCTGTGGTAAGTCACTAATCGTGGGCTGCACCGCTTCGGCAGGTTGCTCTGCTACTACCCCATCCAGAACAGTCCTTTGCTGTTCCTGTCTGCTCTGCGGAGGTAGCCTGACCACAGGTCGTGCCGAGTCGAGAGGAAGCGGAGGTCGGGAGATGGCCGAACCCGAAGGAGACACTATGAAGTCCCTGCTCATATCTGGTGCGATCGAGGAACGACGACTCATAGCAGCAACGCTTGGGGAATAAACGCTGCCACCATAGTAACTGCCCCCAAAAACGCTCGTCCTCCTTGAAAAGCCGCCAATGGAGCCGAGACCTGACCTTGGCTTGCCCCTTAGCCGTTGTTGATTCGGACGTAGTGCCCGAGGGATGAAGATAAAGGACCTGTCTTCGGCCGGGAAACGGAATCGAGGAGGTAGGTCTGGTAGGGAGATGCGAACAGGCTTATCGCGTCGCAAGGGTGGTCGGTGGTCCGGCAATTTCGTGTACTGCTTTACTGATATGCTCGAGAACACGACCGGCTCTTTCATCGAGGGTATATAAACCCTGATCTGCACGTTTCCCAGCACCTTCTCCGTGGCCATGTGTCGGTTGATCGGACTGGAGCTGTTAGGGCAGGTAGGAATGTAGCCATCGCCGTTAGGGGGACCATCGTCGATGAACGGTTGCCGTGGTTGCCTTGCAGGCAAAGGCTGAGCTACAGTTTCATGCATGTCGTGAGCCCAGGGAGCGTTCGTAATAGGATCGGCGGGATTGTGCAGTTGTTGACTGTGAATGTCAGTCAAGACCGAGAGCGATGCTAACACACTTGATGCTCGCGACCTACCTCATAGGAGCGAAGGGTCCGCCAATACCCCCGCGGCCCCTGCCACGACCACCTCTACCGAACGGTCTAAAGCCGTTGGCAGCAGGGCCGGCGTGCCTATGATCATGCATGAAAAAGGCGCCCCGGTTGGGCACAAAGGCGGGGTCTTCGTCCCGTTTCCGCCTGTATTCATCGTGTTCCCTTCGCCGCCGTTCGATAGGAACTTCCTGGTTAGACTTGGCCGTAGAAGCCGAGTTGGAGCTGACCACAATGGGGGCAGAAGTCTTCGGTGGGGGTTCGGTGGCTTCATCTTCAAAGCTCAGTTCCTTGACAGGTTCAGGCGTATCGGCAATTTTCAGGCCGTTCAACATGAATTCGGTATCGTTCACGGCGCTCTCTTGCGGCTTCGTGGTTTTCACGGTGCCGGTGCCCGTGCCTGTGGTGCCAGAAGCATTGCGATGCGCCCTTTTTTTAGTGCCGTTGCCATTAGCTCCTCGACCATTCGACTTCCGGAGAGCGGGTGTCGTCGGAGATGCTTCGTCGACATTGCTAGTATCACTGTCGTCGGCTAGGTCATGATCGTCGGAGGCTATAGAACCCTCGGTCAACGAGTCATCATCCATGTCGAGCTGGTCGATGCCTCCGTCGTCCTCGCCTTCGTCCTCAACCCGGCGGCGATGGCCTATCATCGTTTTGCGACGGACGGGAGCTGCCATGTTGGATATTGCGGCCGGTGATGCGCTAAACTGGGCACCGACACTGGCAATGGACGGATCGGGAAGCCAGATGGAAGAGGGAGCGAGCCGGCTGAAGCTACCTAACGGAGCTTTGAACGACGTAGGCGTCGTGATCTACGAGGAGCTCATGCGTCGTTTCGTTGGCAGACAGGACCGGCGAATGGATTCCAAGCCAAAGGAAGATGAATTCCTCGATAGTGGAGAGGGATGACACGAATACAAACAAGGGAGGCGATATAACCGCCCGCGGTGCGAAAAGTAGGAGAACGAGTCGGTAATAAAATAAGCGGATTAGGAAGTGGAAGAAGCCAGCGTGCCTATTTCCTCCGACACAGTCCCCGGAACGGTTGCGGGGGACCTCTTAACTGGACTCGGGCTTTTCGATAGATGGGACGAGGCGAAAAAAACTATTAAGGCAAAGTTGCAACCTTAAAAACGTTAGGAAGAAAAGAGAGACAAGGACAAAAACCCTGGGCCAGTTAAAAACCGCCAGGATGATAGAACGACGTCAAAAGCCCGGGGTGATGATCTTGGCTATTCTCTTTCTTAATTTTTACTCTAGGTGACGATGAATCGAAGGAGGAATAGTCTGTTCCAGGGGGACGAAAAATCTTAGAAAAGACTCGATTCCCGAAGAGAGGGGGCAAAGAATTACCAAGTTTGAGGGTTATTAACGTTAGCATCCAAGTAAACGATGCTGTCGAGATTCAAGGCCGATTGGGTAGGTACAATATAGTCAGTCAGATAGAGGGAGAGAGAGCAACATCTCAGAGCCCAGCAAATGCATGTGGAAGCTACGGTACTAAGGTAGAACGAGCATCAACCAATAGCGACTTCGCAGAGTCCCAGTTGCCGAGTAGGTAGATAATGAATTATAAGGTACCCACAGGCCTGAGGTACCAACCAACTAGGTGTATGTAGGGGTATCGTACGAAAGGTGCTTGCCGTGTGTCCATGTGTATCCGGCTGTATATTCGTACGGCTTCAGGCTCAGATGCAGGAAAGGCGGAGAGGGAGCCAGGCAGGGCTACTAAGGTAGTAGTGGATTGGGTTGACGGACAGTGGTGGGTTGGCTGGTTGGCACTCAAAACTGAACACGGCTCTCGAGCTTGGGATCGCCGGCTTAGGTGGATCCGTCTTCGAGGCCTAGAACTGACCTATACATATATTTACTTCACAGCACTTCGGTAGTGAAATCCATTTAATAATAAGAGCTCCGTTTCGAATTGAAATTGGTGCGATAGCAAGCAACATGAACCCCGGTCCTTAGCATTTTTAGGCAACCGGCTCTGTAGTCTGTTACGTCTTTCTATGGCTGTCGTTCATCCATCGCTCGAAGTCATATAGACATTCTGGTCTTAGCTTGGGTCTGCTCCTCTTGGCCAGTGCTTGTCGGTTATGCCTATATACCTCTAACAAATCTATGTAAAACGTTAGAGTTGCGTGCTGGAACTGTCACAAGTCACTGGCGGCACCAAGCCCTGGTGTTTCGTCTTCTATCTGAGGATCAAGCAAAGTATCTTGTCGATTTAAGAAACGCTGCATTTCTCTTAAATAAACCGCTTTGCCTGTTTTGCCATCATAAGACCGCCTACACACGTATGGCAGCTACTTGTCAGCCCCTACGTACACACATACTTCCAGGTTGTGCTTTTGTCTTGACAGTACCTACTAGGTAACGCGTTAGCTTTCTGCCAATCTACGTTTTCTGATTGGTAGAGAGACGTTTCCGAGAGTGGTCCTCCCGAAGTCCTACCAGCCAGTAAACAACAACAACAACACCAACATCAGCAGCGGCAGATGTCGGTTTGTCTCCGGGTGTTTCATAGGTCCTTATTTCCTAAGAGCCCATTCCGTTCCTCTCGGCCAGTTTAGCCTGGGAGGAGGTGCGTTTAACCTGCGGCATCGACTTAGAATCGAGTTTCGCCGTTGAGGTTTGCACCCAAGGTTGCCCGCCGTGCTCGTTACTCTGTGCTTCAGCTTGGATTGTCGTGCCAGAACGCCGCCCAGCCAGGCCAAGGTGACAGTGACTTCTGGGCCAAGCGAGCTACTTACCAATAGACTATAACTCCCACCTCGATACTGGAGAACCGACTATGGCTCCGCGGCCCCTTATTATCTTCAATGGGTAGCTTTACCAACGTACATGCATCGGCATATCGAGATTGATGACACTTCAAATACCCAATCTGTAATATTCCACAGTCAATACATAGCATCCCATGTAGATCATAAGGCTGATAAGCAGTGATAATCTGTTCCTAGGGATGATTCTATAAGTTCTTGTATAAATATCTCCCTTTATATAGGTAATAGGGAGCACGCAAGGCATTCTATATACTGTTTACTTCGAATTTTGATGAAGGCACCGTCCTGTTACGCTGACCTATTATCGGAGCCCAATATATAGATGTCTAAGGTAGGTAGTTAATAGAGCGTGACTTCGGTCCCTTTCACCACTTCTAACACGGCTAGCGGAGCTGGCAGTGTAACACCAGAGGTGGCTGCATGATCCGGGCGATCCGAGAACGGACTACAGGCACGCTAAACTTCATCGTCGATGAAATATTAACATGATCTCTGTTGTTGATACACAACGTTTAAAGTATAACTGCAGTAAGTGGGGGCGACATAATGACGGAGATGTAGATCGGTACATAGTGGTTGGTCCGAGAGCTTGAAAATAACCCATCTATCTGGGCCACCCTACCAAGCCAGCTTTGGGTTTCGGGAGCTCATTACTGTTTACCAGTCCTCAAGCTAGATTACAAAGCACGGAGAGAATTTGGCTGAGTGGCAAAGATACTATTGAAGGAACAAGCGCAACCGAGACCAGACTAAAGAGGGTCAACGTGCACCAGCTTGATGGCAAATCGAGTGCTTGCAAGAAACCCTCGCCCATGGACGTTAGCGGCAAATCTCGTTATGGTCAACCAGCAATCCTCTATGTACATTTCTACCACGAGCAACACTGGGTTACATAACGTAAACTAACCGCTTCAACCGCTAAGGTCATCCGCATGAATGAAGCTTACTTGCTGGATAAGTGGTGAACTTTGTCACTCACTTGATGCCCCGCTCCTCGTCGGAATCCGCCTGACACCTGTGCGCACAACTTTTAAGTCGCATAGCATGTACCGATAAGCTTACCTTACCGAGTATTATAATTCAGATACATAAAGCACTTTGCATCTGGCATTTCCCAGCTTCTCGATCTAGTGGTCGAGGAATCATCGTCATCATTTGCCCGCCCCAAACCTTTTGCCTCCACTCACCTGTGCACACACACCTAAACAGTTACACCACATACATATGTACCCTATCATAGGACGTCCGTACCCGGCAATTCCCTACACCAGGCAGGCAGCTTACGCCTTTTGGAATGCGAACGCTTATCTGCCCTGCTTTATGCAGTAGACACCTACAGGTGTTTACAGCTAAGAAGCATGTAAGTGCCTCATTATACTTAGTACACACGCCCCGCGCCTACCTAACAGTACAACAACTACATACGAGACCCAACACGCCTGGCCGCTTACCAGCCAGCCGGCCTTCCTTCCACCTGGCCGTCTGCACTACTTCATAAACATAAACCTACTACACGGCACTGTAGGCCCAACACATTCCGTCCTCCTTCCTCCCTTCATTTCTTCGCTTATTATTATTATTCAATTGCATCCGGGCCGTTGCATTACAAACAGAGTGATACCAGCCGCTGGTCCCCACTGACAAGTGAGAACCATCATTATTCAGTGAACGAGCCTCGGCATCCTACAGTTTGGCTTTCTTCAGCTCCCCTTGCCAACTGAACCAAACCCGCCTTTGCCTCCTCAAGGCAACAATCATTCATCATTACCTTACTTTCCACCATATCTCCGTCTTTTAGCTTCCCTGTGTTCCATTCATTCCGCTGAGTCTTCACGTCTTCTATATCCCCTTTCATTTAACCACTAGTTATTAGCCACCCGCCACACCCCCACAATCATCACCGTCGTCGTCATCATATCAGCATCGTCACTGCTCAGCATTTGATCATTTTAAGGACTGATCTGGGCAACTGTGCCAGGCTCTGCCTTTGTTGTCGGCCGAACTCGTTATAACCTAGAAGGCTTCAAACCTGACCGCCTCACTACATACATAGGTTACGCCTAACGTAAGTACCTAAAGTAGGCCAACGGACCTACCGGAGCTCCCCCGGATAAGAACCACCCAACCCCGATCGAATTCCCAGGTGGGTATAGGCAATCAATATGCTACCTTGTCACTGCCTGTCTAGCCCCCCGGCCCGGTGATTCGACCATCTCGTGGCGACCTGAAACCTACATAACATTACATTTGCTACGATCCCTTCCCTTCTCAACTTACCTGGACTTTATCTTCCGCTTCTCTCCTGCATATTCTACAGCTCATCCGTACCCTCCTGATGCTGACAAGGCGATTCATGACAAAGATCTACTCGCAGCAAGATGGCGTCTTCTGTCAACCATCTCGATACTCCCATCACCCTTAAGGTGAATTATGATGGGATTACCCGCCGCTACAAGCTGCCTCTCCGTGACCTGAATGTCAACGTGCTGGAGGACAAGGTGAGTCTATTCTACTCGTCCCATCTTCGCGCCATCTCCACCTATACGTTATTCCTGTCATCTTTGGTATTATTGTCGTCGCTCCGCCATCCTTAGCTGGAGCGATTAGTTATCCTGTCTTCGATGCCTTGATACGCATTCCGAACCCAATCATTCCAAGGCGACTAAATTAACTAACTGATGCCCATGATAGCTCTGTGCATTGTTACAAATTCCCTTTGGAACTGAGGCCACGTTTGAGCGTTATTCCGATTCCGCCGCCGCCTACGTTGTTCTTGACCCGAAGAACATTGCTGTCTATAAGCAGCTTTACCGAGCTGCCAAAGCCAAGCAGAAGCTGAAGCTTCGTGTAACTAAAAAGGTTGCGGTTGAGGATACGAGCCGCCCTAAGCCTGTAACCGTTGAGGATGAATCCGAGTCCCAACCCGAGATCAACGTCGCCGCACAGCCTGTCCCACGAGCGCCGTCGCCTGCATCTACTCCGGCCAAGTCCTCTACTGCGGTGTTAGATACCATCGTCGCTCCTCAGGCTCCCGAGGAGTTTCCTAAGTTCATTCACCAATGGCGGTCACGGGGAATGCCGAGAATCCACCTGAGACGGAATGCCGAGGGTGTGGAAGTCATTGATTTCCTCGACAACAGTCTGGGCGACGCCCCAATAGTTACACTGGCACCTTTGTCCCCCTCTGCATCATCTTTGGACGGTGCTCTACCACCACTCAATCAGTACCAATTTTCCAAAACGGCAGCTCAGATGCCCTTTACGACTATGCTAGATGACGTCTCCAAGCGAGAGCTGGCTGCCTCCAAGAAGCAGGAGGGAGAGCCTTCCCAGGCCTCCCCAGCTCCTACTGCCCTGCAGGCTCCAGCCTCGTGCCAGGCCGTGGATAAGAAAGATGACACCTTGCCCGCTCCGGTCTTCCCGGGCTGCAAGCGTCAGTTCACTGTGTGTTGTAACAGCTGTGATCAAGCCGTCCCTGACGCTCACTTCCACTGCTCCACCTGCGACGACGGTGATTTCGACCTCTGCCAGGACTGCGTCAACCGGGGCATTACGTGCTATGACGAGAGCCACTGGCTCATCAAGCGAACCATTAAGGATGGCCAGATTAGCAATAGCACAACGCACGTCGCGCCTAAGAAATCTCCGGCTCCGTCTCCAGCTCTCAGCCTGCCCATCAGATCTGCAGCGAGATCTAGCGAGAGAGTGAGCCTAGCACCGACTTGGAGCACAGCGTTCAATGCGCGAACCTGCAACTGCTGCGTCCAAGAATTGCCTGAGCGGGAGTTCCTCCACTGCACAACGTGCGACGATTACGACCTCTGTAAGAGCTGCTTCATCAAGGATCAACATGGCCACCACCCCAAGCACGGATTTGCGGCTGCTGTTCCCGGTACCGTATTTGAGCACTCGATCTCCTCTCGCCTGCCTCCTGGACGCAATGCCATCCACAATGCTATCTGTGATGGCTGCGACAAGTACATCCGTGGTGTCCGCCACAAGTGCCTCGACTGCCCCGACTGGGACTACTGCTCGGAGTGTCACCAGAACGCTGACTTCGTTCACGCGAACCATCGCTTCGTGACAATCTACGAGCCGATTTCCAACCCCAGCATAAGATCTGCGTTCCGCGCCGTCCATTTCGGCATCTGCTGTGACGGTCCTCTGTGCTCTTCCGCCCGAGGTGGCTCGAGGTATATCACGGGCGTCCGCTACAAGTGTGCCATCTGCGACGATGTTGACTTCTGTGCTAACTGCGAAGCGAACCCGGCTAATACCCATAACAAGACCCACCCTCTTATCAAGTTCAAGACCCCGGTTCGTTCCGTCAGCGTGACAACAACCGGCGAGCATGAGGATGGACAGCGTCTGCCCGTCATGGGCGACCGTACCGTTCGTCACCGTACGAGCAGACGGCCCACTGAGACGGCTACTTCATCCCGCGATAGCATAGCAGCTACCCCTGTGCAGACCGTTGTTGATGTCAAACCTACTGAGCAGGAGTCGGTTCCCTCGGTGAAGAATGAGGATGTTGAGGTCAAGAAGGAGGTCATTGCGCCGGAGATTACCCCAGTGATTGAGGAGAAGAAGCCGTCTTCGGCCGACCTCGTCGCCATCTTCAAGCATGACACGGTCATTGATGGTACCGTTCTGCCTCCAAACCATACTTTCGAACAAACCTGGGTTCTCCGAAATGAGGGCACTGTACCCTGGCCCGCTGGTTGCTCCGTTAAGTTTGTCGGAGGCGATTACATGGGCGCCGTCGACCCTACCCATCCAGCCGGTATCCACGAGCTTGTGTCGGCCTCCGAGTCGACAGTGTGCTACAATGCTCTTAATCCTGGCCAGGAGTTCCCCTTCACGGTCCTGATGCGCACTCCCGAGCGTGAAGGCAGGGTCATTTCGTACTGGCGTTTGACGACTCGCGATGGCGTTAAGTTCGGCCACAAGTTATGGTGTGATGTCACGGTTACGGCCCCCTTGGCGAAGACGAAAACAGTTCCTCAGCCACAGGCTATCGAGCCGGCCACGCCCGAGGTCCCCACCGAGTTGGCCAAGAGCCAAATGATCATCCCCAAGCTCGAGCACGAGTCTCCTTCTTCGAGCGTCCATGAAGAAGTCCGCGCTGTTGTGGAGGCCGAGACAGGAACAACTGCGCTGACACCGTCGGCTTTGGAGCACTCAGAGGATGACTTCGAGGACTGTGCCGAGGATGATGAGTGGGCTGGGGAGTCGGACGGCTTCCTGACGGATGAGGAGTACGACATTCTCGATGCTTCTGACGAGGAGTACCTCTCGGAGCACCACAAGATGGTGGCCAGGAAGTAGGTAGCGGCTGTGCATTTAGTGCGTAGTGGCACCTATGAGGCTGGAATCGGTTCTATTAAGGGTGGTTTGGTTGGCAAACGCGCCGAATAAGGGCGGCCCTTCAGGGCTGGCCCTGTTTTTCGTTCAGATTTCGATTTGGGTTTGGGTTTCGGTTTCGGTTTCCCGCACCTTTTTCTTGTGGATCGCAGCTCTTCCGCCGTCTTCGTCTTCAGACCACACAAAAACATTCACCTAGGAAACTTTATGAATCTCCCACCACGATACGCTCTTTGGTCATAAGCAGAGTTAGATTGTTTTCCAGCTATGAGGTCAACTGGGGTAGGGCTATTTCGGATAGTTTAGGAACATGAATTCATTTATCGTTAAGCCTTATCAGATACCTGCTCGGATTTGTGAAATCCCTCATCTCTGGGGAAGGTCCATAAGAAACGGTATGAACCCGGGACGCTACCGCATATACGTCCGCGGAGCCAGATAAATAGCAGGAGCGGAAGAACCGGGATCAGCTGTTATCCAGGACCGTGGTAGCTGGTGTACTCCAGTGTAGCCAGCTGCGTAGTCCGGTCTCCTACCCGATTGTATCCCCCCAACCCCCTCCCCTTTTTGCGCTGTAGCATGGCTATGGGAAAGCACCTCCTAGCCATCCGTGGTTCTTTAGAGCACCCGTCCTCTCGGGACAGACTTACTTGCTCCATCAAGAAACACCTCGATGAAATCGCGAAGACACATCCGGGAGGACGCCCATAGCTACAATAATCCAGACGTCGTACCTCCGACGCAGCCGACTTATTTCCTATCGACGTAGTCGGGGCATCCTAACTTCGAATTCTCGTATCTTCCTTGGATCACGGCTTGGATGGAGTTCCATACCTATTGACGCATAATGGAAACGATTAGATGTAGCTTCTTCTAGCACTAGTTTGGATGGCGAAGAAGATGGCATAACCGTAAGCCCCTAAGCCATGAAAGACATACGACCAATATCCCGGCTCGCCCTTTCGGAAGAGAAGCGATGTAATATAGGAAGGAAGATGGACTATGTAGGTTTGGCCTCTGGTCAGCAAGAAATTGGGGGACCCATGAGTGGGACTAACCTTTGCTTCCTTCAATTGCATCCCCCGTTCTGCTCCGACAGCTTCCCGTCGACCCCAACTATTCGACTCCTTCACCCCAAAACCCTTCAGCCTCGCGTCCAAGGAAAGGTCCTTTCATCCTTTCATCAACGTCCGACTCCCGCTGTGTCCTTCCCAGACGCTCCATCTCAAGTGACGACGCGTATCGGCGCGGTACCGATCTCACACGACCCAAACCCACCACCACTAGTCGTTCTTCCGCCTCGATCCCCATCCCTCCCACGCCTTTGCTCCAACTAGACTCCTCGATCGAATCTGCCAGAAATTTCACACTTCATCCATCACCCCGATATGTTCGGACGCCCGGGCTATGGTAGTGGTGGCGTGCCGCCGCAACAGCACCACCAACCGCAAGAGATTTATCACACGTGCGACCCTCTGCCGTATACCTAAATCTTGCGTCTTGCCTGACCTTGCTCCGTCTCCAGACCGCCACAACCGAACTCCAACAACTATCCGCCTCAAGGATACCACCCCTCTCCTGGCTGTGGCTACCAACCGCCTCCCCCAGCAATATGGGTGCCATGTGCGACACACGGCCCCCGCTGCTCCGTAGTACACGCTTTGCTAACGCCCGATAATCATCACAACAGCAGCATTAACCGGCCCCATCGCAGTATGGCCATTACAACCAACCGCCACGGCAGCCGAACCATAGCGTACTGCCAAGTAGAGCCTCCCTTTCTTCGCTGTAGAGCGTGCACTTGCTAAACCACCATACAGACATTCCCATGGAGAGCTCTAACTCTTATAACCACGGACGGCCAGGTGCCCCTTCCACGTCTACGCAAGGTCCGCAGCACTTCGGCCACGACTCTCAGGGCTATGGTTTCAGATACTCTACCGGTAGCGGCCGCAGGAAAGCCCTGCTGATCGGCATCAACTACCTCGGCCAGCGCGGCCAGCTGCGGGGAAGCATCAACGACGTCCGCAACATGTCGGCCCACCTTGTCCAGAACTTTAGCTATAAGCGGGAAAACATGGTCATCCTCACCGACGATCAGCATAACCCCATGAGCGAGCCTACCAAGCAGAACATATTGCGGGCTATGCATTGGCTGGTAAAGGACGCAAAGCCCAACGACTCCCTATTTTTCCACTATTCCGGTACGTACGCGTGTAAGTGAACTTTACCTTCTGATGTTTAATGTAACATAGGCCATGGTGGTCAAACTAAGGGCCTCGACGGCGATGAGCTCGATGGGTACGACGAAGTTATATACCCCGTCGACTTTCGCCAAGTTGGTCACATAACCGACGACGAGATGCGCAGGATAATGGTCCGACCTCTCCAGGCCGGGGTCCGATTGACGGCCATCTTCGACTCTAGCCATTCCGGAACCGCCCTCGATCTCCCTTATATTTACTCTACCCAAGGTGTCCTCAAGCAGCCCAATCTGGCTAAGGAAGCCGGTCAGGGTCTTCTGGGTGTTATCTCTTCCTACCAGCGCGGCGATCTTAGCGGTGTCGCCGGTAATATCATGGGCGGCTTTAACAAAGCCACTATCGGGGAGGACGCCGACAACCGGGCGCACGCTATCAAGACTTCTTCTGCCGATGTTATCACGCTGTCTAGGACGAAAGACGATCAGGCATCGTGGGTTTGCCCTTCTCCATACTGTTCCCCCCACCCCCAAAGGGCAGTCGATTCTTATTTTCGTTATCGATCGGGCAGCTCACCAACATTTTTGCAGATCCGTGCCACCAACGGACTCCGGATATGCATCTGCAACACAAGGCGTGCTTGGGAAATGGCAAAATCCTTTGGAGGAAACTGCCACTCACGACGGACTGGATTCGACAGAGCTGGAATTTGACGATACTACAACAGAGTACTCCGGCACATCGAGCGTTGCACCTTCCATAGGAAAAGGCTACATACGAGAATTGGCGAATGACATATTCAGCAAAGTTAGCTCTTTAAATCCAGATGAAGAGACTCGAAAAAGGATATCAGTAATTCTTCCAGATCTGCTCAAGGCTTTCGCCCTTAAAGTTGGCCATAACGCACCCACTCAGATGCACCGTGATGTTGTGTTTTTTATTCATAAGTATCGAGGGTGAGTTTTGACCCAAGAGCTGTGAAGGAAGCCGGCATGTGTCATTCTCTGTGCACTAGATGCTAATCACCATCGGGTCCCAGTGGCATCGCCGGGTCCTTCCGAGACAAGTATGTCCAGCAAGTGGAAAGCCTCCCAGATAGACTGACAACTAATTCTGACAATATGCCCCTGGAAGACCGCATGAGCCTCTGGTTTGAGAAGCAGGATTTTGAAGGAATCCGACTCGAGGAGGTGCTGATAGACAAATATCTTGAGACGGAAGATCTCAGAGCTCCTGGTTGTGAGACATCGCTACAAGGGTTTAATCGAGCACTGAGCGATGGAGACTCGTCATACCGTGACTCCAGTGAATCGGACCAAGAAGATATTCAAGAAACTAACAATCCTAGGCTCCTCGCCTATCGAGATTTTATCTTCAACACAGAGGCATACGAATGGCTTCTCACCCGCTTGCGCAGGGAATTTCGCTTGGCTCCAACCAAGCCAAACGTCATGGAGACGATCAGGCAGAGGATTACCCATTCACTACCATCGACTCACAGGGTCAGCAGAAAGACGCCTTCGGAAGTATACAAAACCATGTTCGAGCTCGACTGGGACCCCCTGAGTTTTCTCGAAAAGCAACAATACGAAGCCGAACCACTCGATGCAGTTGAGAGAGTCATTACATTGACTGGATCTTGTCAGGATGCCCAGGCCTTAACCTGTGCGCAATACATGAGCCAGACATGGCCGTTGATGGGGGAACTGACCATGCAACTGGTCAAAGACGTACTCGGCAGCGGCCCTGGCGATCAACATACATGTAAGTCTCCGGGTTTGTGATCGGATTCGGACCATAACTTGTCTCTAGGCGATTTATCCGACGGAACTAAGCTTGTCGGGTGGATTAGTGGACCAAAATTCATGATTGTGGCCTGTGGAGTTGCGGCTTCTATTGCGGAAATTGGCGAACAACTTGCTTGGCTCGGTGCTGCGCTTCGGACGTCCCATCGCCAAAAGGGTCTCGTTTATTGCACACCGTTCATCAGCGATATTCGTAGGAATGATGCTCTACCCCAGGTATCCGAGTTGCCATCTTTACCAGGCACTGTGTACAAGATCGACTTCACTACAGAAGAAGTTCAACAACTCGCCAGCCCCTCAAACGGCCGGTGCTGGCACAACATGTTCATGAATCCAGTGATCGTCAAGGGATACCCAATACCACCGAGAACTGAGTCAGGTACTGGTATAGAGATCCCGCTTAATATAATGGCGGGCTTGGCTCGAGCTCAACGGGTGGATCGCTTTAATGGAGACATCTTTATCAAAGGCTTTTCTACCATGCTGGTTCCAACGAAACTAAGCGGAGACATGCTTCTCTGGCACCTGATCTACAAGGAGGATGGAACTCGCATATCCTACCTGGATAACACCGTGACTCACGCGAAACACGGCCGTCTTGACCTGGAAAACCTTCGACATGTCCTTGGTTGGTGCTCGGAAGCCAAGTTCTACGCTGGTGGGAGCTATTCTGAAATACCAAAGGGTACAGTTGCTGATAGGTGTCGGTTCACAGGTTCGGCCCAGGCACATCATCCTGTTGGCCATTCGGGACTTCCTAAGCCTCATGAGGGCTGCGTTCTTGCCGATATTTCCGTCTCTCCAGGGAGATTGATCATAGGCGGCTCTCCATTTGCCCTCGGCGCCAAAGACACGCCTTTTCATGTAACCCGAAGTGGTTACATACCGAGACTCAAGTGGATCTCCACGAAGTTCGTACTCCTGTGGGACGAGGGAGACAAGCGAGGCTGGCTGATCAACGGCACAAGTGCTTTACTACATCTTGTGCGAGCATCTTTAGGGCACGATGCCACAGACAAATTCAAGTCAGCATTTCTATTCAAGAATGATGATATCCAGGAGTCATCTGAACCATTCAAGGCCGAATCCGCTGTTGAGGTAATTTTAGATCCCAGGAATACAGGCCTTAAAATCTACCCTGAGAAACACGGCTATATTCTCCTCGAGGATCGGATTGAGCATTTCTACAACATATTAGAAAAGCTCATTGACCACCAATCCGATGTCGCCGGCGCCAATATGAGCGACAAACCGCGCAGATACCTCGAGGGCTGGGACTTCCGGGACTTGGCCACCCAAAGGGATTCATTTTATCCGCGTGTGGCGACGCTGCAGACCCGTGGCAAAAGCTGGGCCGACTTCACTCGAGCAATTCAGGCGATCACTTTGGTTGGACGTGGATTTGGTGAAATCATCAAGCCGGCTGATAAGGGCATGTGCGATTACTGGACCGAGCTGCCAAAGCGACGGTACTATCTCGCCGCCTGCTTTTCCGACCTCAAACAAATCATGGAGGTGGACGACAATCACAAATCGAGTCCGATGAGGCTGAGCGATGATATAATCTGGCACAATCCAAGCACAATCCTTGGGTCCTGTCGATGTAAAGGCGCACTGGGGCGAGACCATTCCGATCCCGTACAGGTTCTGCTGCCCTTGGCCATGTCCAGAATCCTGCTCCCGAGTAGGATTTCTTTTCCACTTGTGGATTCTGGGGCCGTGATCTTTGGGCAAAATTCAACATTTAATTGGTTCTGGGGAGACATAGGACACCCTGAAGAAGAGGAATCCCCGTCCCCATCCGAGGCTTCCGAGGACTCGGTCGAAGACAGCGGGATTGGACCAAGCCTGGTATCATCGATTTCGGAGCCCAAGCCAATTTCGTCGCGTTCAACTTCCCGAAGGCTACTGCGATCCCCGAGTGACTTCCCATTCGATCGCACTTTGTCTGAGCCTGCATCCTCCGTGGATGACGATGCTCCCACTCGAGGGCAATATACCGTTGGAATCCTTTGTGCGCTGCCCAAAGAGCTTTTGGCGATACGGACACTTTTCGACTGTAAATACGAGAGTGTTGAGACTGCTTTCGAAGACAGCAATCATTATGTGCTCGGTCGAATGGGATATCACAACGTCGTTGCCGCATGTCTCCCATCAGGGGAGTATGGCACAAACTCGGCTGCCGATGCTGCTTCACATATGAAAAGGAGCTTCCGCGCGATCAAATTCTGTCTCTTGGTGGGCATAGGTGGTGGTGTGCCTTCGGCAGAGAATGATGTACGGCTCGGTGATGTTGTCGTGAGTTCGCCAACGGGCAGCTTGCCGGGGGTGATCCAGTATGATATAGGCAAATCTCTCCGGAATGGCATTTTCGAATCGACGGGATCCCTTCAACGCCCGCCACGCTTTCTCATGAGTGCTGTAAGTTCCTTGAGATCGGACCCCAATCTCCCTCTCGAGCCACTCAAGATTTACCTTGAAGAAATTGAGAAGCGCAGGCCCGACTACCGACACCCCGGACAGGAGCGTGACGAACTTTTTACAGCCGAATGCATGAAATGCAAAGCTCAAGAGGAATGTGCCAACCTCGACGGTCACAGACACAGGAGGGACCGCCGGCCCTCAGATCATCCAATAATTCATTATGGTCTCATTGCATCTGGCAACCGGATAATCAAGGACGCCAAAGAAAGAGATCGCTTAGCGAGGAAACATGGCATCCTCTGCTTCGAAATGGAAGCAGCAGGCGTCATGAATACTCTCCCATGCCTTGTTATCCGAGGCATCAGCGACTATGCAGACTCCCACAAGAATAAAATTTGGCAAGAATATGCCGCTGCAACTGCAGCTGCGTACGCCAAACTGCTGCTTGCTTATGTGAAGGCGGCCGATGACTTCAGTGACAACGTCTCTCCGGCGCTAAGAAGAAAGTTTTCGCAGTCAGAAACACTGTTGGCACCGAACAAGCGGCGGAGGCACGAGGAGGATTGTAATTCACGGATGTCTGTTACGGTTACCACAGCACGAGCTCGAGCTCGGTTATCGCAGCAATTTTGACGTAGCCCGGTGAACAACATTTTACGATAATTGGGTTATGGCAAAAGATCGTGCGTTCGAACGTTGTTAGTTCAAGCGTTATATGATTATATACGTATTCCAACAAAGAGTTATCTTTGACAAGGATGCAATCCAAGCGAACAAGGAGACCAATCGTCAGAAACTTCATTTCTTGCTCTCGCCCATATCTGGTTCATTGCTGCCTTTTTTGAGACCGCGATTAACGGTTTGTGAAGGTTCGGAAATAGCTTCTTCCTCGCCGGTTAGCAGGAAATCGAATTTTGTTAAAATATAGGGAACGTTAATTATGTTGTTATATTCAACTAATTAACGACCTTACTAGCACATTTGAAGAAAAAGAGAAATTGGAAAACGAGCTAAGGAGGCCTGATTTTAGAAAGGCAAGTTAAAGTGGGTACTACGTAAAAGTGGTAAGTTTAGCATCCTATCGGGAATTTTATTTTTTAGTCCTAACATTGTTAATGTAATATAAATTTCTATAACTTAATTCTTTATGCACATAAATGTTTAAGTGATACTTGGCGCCAGGCAGGGATAAAACTACCCTGTTAAGTACCAGTGGGGTGCGCTAGAAGCGATACCGTATTAATATCGGCGTAGCCTCTCTTTGGGTACATTCAGTAATTGCAATTATATATCGTACATATAATATGAACGCGATACCTAAGCAGGTAGTTTTATTTACCCTCCGTACTAACGCTAGGGGATGCATTACAGGGATGTTGACATTCGGCCTGATACTTAGTGTTAACTAGTTCTAGCTCCCAATACCAAATCATATTGTTTAGTGCAAGTTGTCCTTTTAACCTACTAGAGCTCCGTTCAAGTCTAGATCCGCGAATACTGCTCTACAACCCTGAGACAATTTGATCGCGCCCCCATGCCGACTGTCACCACCACTGCGACTCCATGAGTCCCGAGTTTGCTCACTACAGACCGATTCACCCGCGTTAGGTACATACGGAACTCCTATAAGAGGGAAGCGCTTGACCTGCCTGTTCGGATGCGGTGGTAGCGCCGTGCGACTACGGACCTCTCGGCAACCTGCAGTGCCTTTGGAGAAGTTGTGAAGTCGTCGAGACTCCCTGCAGCAAAGAAACCCTGGACAGTTGAGATAGACCACCAGACGTATACGGCCAAGAGCCGAGGCCATCATGATGAACGGCTACGACGAGAAATCACACTACGACGATGAGCCGGGCTCCGGGGGCTTCGTGCGGGCCTTCGATGCTTTTCGTAAGTTGCTCGCCTACCCATCCCGTCTCCTGCAGGGATCGCTCTCTACCCTATTACCTGGAAGCGCAGTGCTGATCGGCGAACTTTCCCCTCAACAGCCAAGTCGAAACCCCAGTACGTGACGCGGACGTCGGGCGGAGGCAAGTGGACTATTGTCATTTCGGTGATATCATGCATCCTCGTATGGAGCGAGCTGGCGCGATGGTGGCAGGGCGAGGAGAGCCACACGTTTGCCGTCGAGAAGGGGGTAGGGCACAGCATGCAGATCAACCTCGACATCGTCATGCGCATGCAGTGCCGCGACCTGCACATCAACGTCCAGGACGCCGCCGGCGACCGCATCCTCGCCGCCACCCGCCTCAAGGAGGACCCGACCATGTGGAGCCAATGGGTCGATGCGAAGGGCATCCACAAGCTCGGCACCGACGAGCACGGACGCTCCATCACCAACGCCGGCTGGCACCCCCACGAGGAGGGCTTCGGGGAGGAGCACGTCCACGACATCGTCGCCATGGGCCGCAAGAAGGCCCGCTGGGCCAAGACCCCGAGGGTCCGCGGCAATCCCGACAGCTGCAGGATCTACGGCAGCCTGGACCTGAACAAGGTCCAGGGCGACTTCCACATCACGGCGAGGGGCCACGGCTACGCCGAGTTCGGCGAACACCTGGATCACGCCGGTGAGTTCTTGAACCCCCCCCCCGGCTCGTAGAGTACGGGTCGGACGCGCGTTGCGAATGTACAGAAACAGGGCAGAAGGCTAACTCGACGCCCCAGCATTCAACTTCTCGCACGTCATCAACGAGCTCTCCTTCGGGCCCTTCTACCCCTCGCTCGTGAACCCGCTCGACCGCACCGTCAACCTGGCCAGCGCCAACTTCCACAAGTTCCAGTACTTCCTGTCGATAGTGCCGACCATCTACAGCGTCGACTCCGGGTCCTCGCCGGCGCGCACCATCTTCACGAACCAGTACGCCGTCACGGAGCAGTCGCACGAGATCAGCGACCGCATGGTGCCGGGCGTCTTCTTCAAGTACGACATCGAGCCCATCCTGCTGACCATCGAGGAGCGCCGCGACAGCGTGCTCGCCTTCCTCGTCAAGGCCATCAACATCCTCAGCGGCGTGCTCGTCGCGGGCCACTGGACCTTCACCCTCAGCGGCTGGGCCAAGGAGGTCATGGGGCGCCGGAGGAGGAGCGGCAGGAGCGAGGGCGTCATCGGCGCCAAGAGCGGGTATGAGGATTAGGCGGAGTGTTTGTAGGATACCTCGATAGACCTTCTTGTTTGTTGTCCTTTCCGGCCGGGTATAGTAAACGGGGCGGAAATTCGAGAAACTCGGGACGGGCAAAGTTTATCGACCACCGTCCGAGTATCGCCCATCCGTCTAGCTACGGAGGGACAGCGCCGGACCTTCCACTGGGGAGGCGAACGCGATGCATGCGTGGCCAGGCGGGCGTTTTCGGATAGGGGATTCATATGTATCTGTACGTGTATATAAACCTTACTTGCCTCAATACCTAGCTGTCTAGGGACGCGGCATCTCTCACGTTTTCGCCATCAAAGCTCCCGTGGTGTGAGCCTCCCTGGTCTATCTATGTCTCGCGCGGTCCGGGGTCACGCTAGGTAGGACAAAATGCCTAGCCGAGTATTCAAATCATCTAAAGCGCCCGAGCCTGATGGGTTGAGAAACAGGCATGTAGGAGCAGAAATAGTGGTCGGAGTCATTTGGGAAGCTTGGAAGGGTAACCCTGTCCCGTTGATGTTACCCGTAACCTAAAAGAAAGGCTGCTAAGCATCGCGAACCGGAGCGGTGCCAAGGCCATTTCCGGGTGCTTCGTCGTCAGGGCTATACACATGCCAAAAATGCTGTACTGTGATTATGGCCTGATATAGCCGGGCAAATAGATATCGTACGCCAGAGGTATCTATACCGTCCAGGTCAGATATACACATATCATAGCCATCGCCAAGCCAGCAAGTAATCCATTCATTCTCCCCCCCCCAACCCCAATCAAGCCCACCCGCAATTTAGCGCCTCTTCCTCGTGGTGAGTCCTAGAGTCTCTAGGATATACCCAAGGTAATAAACTGGGGGCTGTGCGAGTAATAGGCAGCTAGCTGGGCAAATTCTTCTGTTTGCCTTGCCTTACCCTACCTAGCCCAGGACCAGAGACCAGAAGTAACACCTCTCCTGACATAATACCTGTCCCAAGAAACCCGGACGAAGCCCCGACTCCGACACGGTGCGCCTGTCTGGGTTTCCCTCCGTCTCCGTTCCAAGAATCTTGTATCATATATGAACTCCGTATTTTCCCAGTCCTCCGTCCATGGGGCCCACCAAACAGGCGCAGTATAGTAATTGAGTAGTGCAAAACGCGACCCGGGAGGTGGTATTTCTAGGAAACACCTTCCGGCCCCTATACCTCGCCTTCATAACCGGGGCGCCGATGCTCCTCTGCACGAGGAACGGAACACCTGCCCCCTTTTCCTACACGGACAGCGTAATCGCGTCTACGACACGTATGGTATATTATATGTATGTATCCCTCTTTCCCTGCGCACGTCGCATTTCCACGTAGGGGTTGATAAGCCGCTCTCCCCCGCCACTCCAGAGCCGGCGCTAAGATACCGGCGACGCTGGACCCTGCTCCAGTTAAGTCGCGGATGGGCGAAAAACAGCAGACGGAAAAAGTAAAGCAGAGCCGTGAGGCTTAACCAATTCATTTAAACGGGGCCTTCATTCACTGCAGCAGAAGCGTGTCCTCGCCCAGCCGCCCGAACAGGCCCTCAACCTCGCGCTCGAGGCCCTTGAGCTCCTTGGCCACCTGGCCGGTGACCAGGGCGTACGCGTACAGGAGGGCGTAGTCGGTCTCCTGGACAATTACGTCGTCTCTGACATTGTTGTCGCTGCCGCTGCTGGAGGGCGGGTTGCTGTTGATTATGCTCTTGCCCCTCGCGGTGATGTTGTCGAACGGCGCTACATCGCTGTTGGACGCGGACTTGTGGTGCTGGATCTGCTGTGCCTGCTCGCGCGACGTCGTCGCGGCGGAGACGGAGGCGGAGGCCGTGGAGAGGCGACCACCACCACCGACCCCGAGGACATCGCCGCCGCCGCCGCCGCTGTGCTCCTTGCGGAACCGGAAGATCTTACCGAGCAGCCTGTCGCGGGTACTGTCGACGCTAGGGATGGCGTCGGTGAGGGGGTGCTCGAGCATGATGCTCGAAGCGAGGACCTGGAAGACATGGCAGATGCGGGCGCAGAGGAGGGCGCGCTCCTCGGCCGTGTGCAGCAGGAGGGCGCGCTCGCCCGGTGTCAGGCGCCCCTCGTGCTTGCGCGTGACGAGGCTCATGGCGTGGAAGGCGTCGAGCAGGCGCTGCGTCGACGCCATGACGTGGCCGTACGCCTCGTAGGGGAAAGGCCCCCGAAGCTCATACTCGCTGCGCGCGGCAGCCCGCAGCGTCTGCAGTTGCGCCGCATACCGCTGCATCGCCGCCTGTTCGCCCGTCCTCATGTAGCTCGCTGGCGCCGCCGTGTCGCTGCGCAGCAGGATCGCCAGCGGGCCCCGCTTCCAAATGAGCCCCATCTGCAAGTAGAGCACCGCGAGCCCCTCCTTGAACTTGCGGCGCGCCGGCATAGGCCAGATCAGCCGGCAGATGACGAGCCCCCAGACGATGCCCATAGTCACTGCGACGACCCTGTGGTAGGCGATCTCGGTGATGACGGGGTTCGCGCCGCCCTCGTCGTCGTCGTCGTCTTCCACCTTCTGCGTGAGCGAGTATGCGTACAGCGACGAGACATTGTAGGTGAGCAATATGAAGCGGCCGAAAGGTCCGTTTCCACGGTCGATCATGATGTAGAAGGCGAAGAACGAGACGAGCCAGCCGAGAAATGCGAGACCGATGACCTCGCCATCTGTTATGAACCAGTTGATCAAGACAAAGGCAGCCCCCATGAGGGTGCCGATGAAACGAGCGAGCCCGGTGGCGTTCGATGCGCCCACCGTCATTGAGCACACGATCATAAAAGTCAGGAGACCCCATTCTCCTCGCCAATGTGCGTAGATCGGCCGAGTCTGGGGAATAAACGCAAACATGCCATAAAGGGCCGCCCCTATGCCGACTTTCAGGCCAAAGCGAACTATAAGGTGAACCAATCAGTAAACAACTCGCCATGTGCGGGCAAGAGGGTTGAAGACATACTGTCGTCCCTCGCAAGGAATCTAAAGAATTTCAAGAGGCCCTGCGACAAGATCCGGACCACCCTGTCCTTCCAACCTTCTTCGTCTGGCGCGGGGCGAGCCAAATCCCAGGCGCGGCTATCCCGGTGCTTCAGCATGGTGTCGGGAATGCCCTGTGGGAGTTCCGATTGTCTCATGCGCCGGACCGGCCGTATTAGAGAATCTTGTTCGGGGTCCTCTACCTTAGGCTTCGACCTAAGACTGATCCGTTTCCAAAACATCAGCCAGTCCCAACTCCTTTTGTTCTGTTCCACCAAATACTTCAAGTCATCCAGGGCATCGAGGTATTTCTGCATCTCAGCTGCAAAGCTGAGTAAACTGAAGGAGAAGTGTCCGCACGCTGCGGCAACTTCTTCGAAATCAGCCTGCACCGTCTCGGGCCTCGTTCTTCCGAACTCGATCGTCTTGTACAATTCCCCCAGAGCAGTCGCCCTTGCTTGATTATAGAGGCTTATCGCCTCTGAGAGGCTCTCTTTGAACTGGTCCTGGATAACGATGGGCGTGCCCGGGGCGCCAAACGGCGGCCTATTCAATATTCCTGCCATCGTGTATACTAAAGACTTCATCGAGGGACCAAGGCGGGCGATGAAATACTCAAAAATATCAGACGGGGTTCTGAGTGACGAAGCCGGTATAGTCTGAATTTCGGATGTTGTTTCCTCACTGTGTGACGTAGCATCTTCGCGATCACTTCTCTCGTCGGGAGCTTCGTCTATGGCAGAGAGGCTCCCGAAGCGGGTGCGCGCGAACTTTGGCGAAGCCGGGAAGGAATATGAGGACTTTGGTGAAAATCTAGGGGAGAAGACGCTGGTGGTTGGTGACGTCCACCCGTTAGCATTCGATATCTCCTTGAGAAGCTCAAACTGGGTATTAGCAGCGCTTCTGAGTCCGCCAAGAGATTGCGCTAGGCTTTCCATCGACTTCACAACGGCTTTGTCGTGTCTGTATATCTGCTCCATCCCGAGAAGATAGTACTCATACTTGGATTCCCGAGCGTTTATATTTAGCCGGGTCAGGGTTGAGGTGTAGACCGACGAAGCCTTCGTGAAGCTTTTCGAAGTGAGGTCTTCCTCATTCCCGCTCAAAAAGCTATGAGATATCATGGTGAGCATATCGCCAAGGGAGGTGGATGCGGTCCTCATGGAGTTTCGCAATGCATGCCGAGCGGACACCGGCCAGAGCAGCATGTTGACCACGGTAGATATCGTCGCTGCCATAAGCAGCATTTTTAGGGATTGAATGATCTTATGATTTTCAAAGACGCCGGTGTGAACGGAGTTTTCTTTGGTTACGATGGTGATGATGCCAATGGATGCTATACTGACACCAACGCTCACCAAAGGATTGTTGAGCTTCTGCTTCACCCAACCTAAGAAGCCGAGGCCGCCACCAATGAAGACGATCAGGACCAGAGCATACGAGAGCTCAACCTGATGCCACACCGAACCAAAAAGCACCGAAGTCGCCATGGACAAGGTTCCAACCAACATGGCGTAGCATACTGCAACAACAGCAATGGCTACAGCCTCGACTTGCGAACCTAACGTCCTCGCGGGATGAAAGTACACGGTGATAGTGGCGACGATGTGTTTACCATCCAGGGGTCCTAAGAACCGTGCGGCGGGCGTGTAGAAGGTGCCCATGCTGGCAATCAAATAAGCGACGGAACACTTGATGGTGCCGCGTCCCTTAGGTGAGTTTAACCAACCCCATATCAGGGCGGCAGCGAGTTTGACATTGTACCACAACATCAGAAGTTTCTCCTTGGCCGTCTCACCCTCCGTAACGGGGCGTAGGCGGGCATTTTCAGCGGGACTCCCGAGGTCGGGGTGTCGCAAGGTAAATTGCCGCCTCGTCCGCTCGCCAGTTTGGGGGTCGATCCAGGTGCTGTTTCGTAACTTCTGTCGTCCCCGAACCATTTCATCAGTCGCTGGCGGAATTTCGGAACGGTTCCAACGGCAAAGAAGGATTGGCCGGAGGAAGAACAACAACTTAGGTGTGATCCGAAAGACGCAATGGAGGGTAAACTTACGGTTCGCGATGGAAGCTTTACAAGACGGCGCGCAGTTCTGGAGGCGCTACTGGGGTTGCTGGGGCCATGGGCGGCGCCATCCCCAGCGAAGTGACTAGGATTATTCATGACGCCGTATTAGCGTCTGGTTTACCTCTCCTGTAGACCCTCCTCTGCCCCAAAGTACGTAGCGTCACAGCATAAGAGATATGAGTGAGATAGACACACGTATCTTCGATTGACGGTCAGCTGGAGATATGTTGTGTCTCAAGGAATTCTCGAAAAGCCCATTGTTGTAAGCGGGTATGTACCTACGTGCAGCGTTGAAGCTGTATGCAGTGCTAGTGTAGGTAGGTAGCTAGCTGCCTACTTGGTCCAGGTGCTGTAGGGTCACATACCCACCTATGTAGTACCGACGGGTATAAATACCGCGGCCCCGTACGCGTGCTCTTGGAAAGCTCCGGCAGCACGAACTAGACTAGGTTCCTGCAGGCTGGGGTATGTACTATCTTCCTGGGCGCTACAAGAGGCACAAGTGCGATTCTGACCCGCAAACTTAAAATGGGCTTTAAATACATAGTGAATCAAATTATTCGAAACAGGTATTTAATGGGAACGCATAGCATTTCAAGTTAGCGCTGCAACCGCTCCGGTTGTTGCTGTGCTCTTGTGGCACCCGAGCGCTTGGGGAGGTACCAGCCTCCAAGCCTTCGCCATCCCGACGCCTTAACACCACAGAGAGCTCGCTGAAATTGCGGTTGTGGTCACAAAAGCCAAAGTCGTGGCCCGTGACCAATATCGTCATTTCATGACTGGCTGTCCTTTATTACACAAAAAGAAATCCAGATAGCTCTACTCTACTCAACATAACGTCTTACATGCAGTTCATAGACAGCACCGCTCGAATATAGCATAGCTTGCAACTTCGTTGCTCTCTCTCATCTCAATACCCCAAACAAGACCCCTCTCTCTCTCTGTGCAGACCTCGGAGTTGCCTCCCCCACTTCTTCTCCTATTGCCTGCCTCCCCTCTTTAGCTACCACCACACGGAAGAAGACGAACGAAAAATATGGCCAGCCTCCCAGCCAAACACCCGAACCTCTCCCTCCACCTAACCGACCGCGCTCTGACGCCGCTGATCACGTCGGCCCACGCCTCGGCCCAGCAGCTCGACGCCCTGACCTCGCTGTCGCACACGGCGCTCTCGGGACATGAGACCGCGTCGCGCCTGGACCTTGGCGTCCCGCAGCGCGTCATGGTCGAGCACGGCGGCGGCGGCGGTCCCGTGCTCCTGCAGTCGTTCCTGAGCCCGTCATCCTCGCCTTCCTCCGCCTCCACCCCGACCCCCGGCACCGCCGGCGACGCCGGCACTGACCAGGCAGCAACGCGACCTGGCACCCGGGCGAACGGTGCCGACGGGGGGGATACCGTGACAGAGGATACTGCAGGCGGCGAGGGGCAGGGGCAGGGGCAGGGGCAGGGGGAGCGGGAGCGGGAGCGGACGACACACGATACCATGAGCAGCACCACGACGGCACGCCTCCAGCGGCTGCAGCTCCAGACGCAGGAGGAACTGACCGCTGGGGCCCGGGTCGGCGACGACGATTACAGCGGCGACGCAGAGGAAGAAGAAGGCGTGAACACGCCACCGATGCTGGTCGGCGTCGTGGTGGCGCCTAGCGCGGACGAGGCGCTAGACGCCCGCCGCGCAGCCGCGAAGCTTGAGCGCGTGGGGAGGGTGGTACAGGCGCGGTGGGCGGACCCGAGTCGGCAGGGCGACGGCAACGGTGGTGCGACCCACGGTTGAAGATCAGCGAAGACGCGTTTTGTCGTAAGCGGCTGTCTCCGGATTCGGCAACCGGCTCTAACTGCACAACGCGCCATAGATTCGCGCCACTGGGGCTGCGGTATCCTCCTTGGAAGCGGGATTTGGCAGTGCTTGCTTCCTGGGGAACCGAAGCCGCACCGTAGCCCTCTTACAGACCCAGGGATCCTAGTAGCCATGGGTTACCTCTACGCGGCCCAGATGTGGTTCAGTCTCAAGGGTCGGCGTGCACCCCCACACTCGAGTCGAGTGCTATAGTACGGCTCGAGCGACTTCTAGGAATAAAGACTTATGTCTACGATGTTTCACGCTACCAAGATCCAGGCTTGCTTCGGCAGTACGCAAATGTCTTTGGGTTGATGTGGTCTATTTCTCGTCCACCCGGAGATTTTCAAAGGATCTCGCAAAGCCCTGCTTCCCTGCTGTCTTATCTACCTCGTCCTTATAGCACGGTGCTTTGTATGGTAACCATGCCAGGCGCGTCCCGTCAACACTGATGGATAGATTACGCGGAGGATCTGTTTACGAAAGCCTCAACGGCGGGGTTCGGGGTCAAGGTCTCCAGACGTAATTAACCATGTTGTCTCCGATATCCCGGGCCTCAACAAATGACTACCCACCTATGCAGATAGCAGGAGTGCTCTGCATGGGAAACCTAAAACCCCTGAAGCGGGGCTCCCAATTCGAATCGGCCAGCTCCATAGCCACATCGCCGTATATAGCTAATTAGACTCGCAATGCGGGATGGGGGGGACTGATAATATGAGAGCAAACACCTATCGGTGGCCACAGAGAGGTCACGCTCACGTCATCTTTGATGCCTTGCATCATTGCTCCAACTGACTACTTGTATATTCAGTGTGTGTGTGCGTGTGTGTGTGTGTGCGTCGGTATATCATTTTAGGCACCCCGTTCTATACAGGCGGTATCTCAGTCACTTATGGGCAGCCTCCCCCTTTCCCCGCTAACCTTCTCGCCGTCATTAAGACGGACTGCACGTCTCCTTCTTTCCCTTCTTTTTTTCCCCGCCCTCTCCCAGCAGAGACTGGTCCTGTCGCCCGGCCTCCATGCTGTGGCTGGATTCAAGGGCTGAAGATAATCAGGCGGAGGGCAGGAAGAGCAGGACGGACAGAGACAGGGCTGGCTGGCGCGGTTTGCATCGTACGACGAAAGCGACGCCACGGCATCGCTTTACGGCTTCCAAAAGCTCCCCATACACCAGACCTCTCTGCTCGGCAAGGAACTGAGTTGGGCCTGCCATTTCAGATGCGAGCATACGGGAGAAGTACCCGCAATAATACTGCGGTGTTGAGTCTCAAATTATACAAGATAGCTCCTTCACCATGATCGTCATACCGAAGATCGTTCATTTATGGCCACAGCACTGTCACACGAAATGCATACATCTCGAGGTCAAGGTGCTACTTTTTAAAACGGGACTGAGTCTAATTTCAGCCCCTAGGCTCGGATCATTTTGCGGATAGAAACGTCTATATACCCATTAATCATCACAGGATCATGCTGGCCACTTTCTTAGAATCAAAGTCAAGGTGTCCATTCCCACATGCCCTCTCTTTAGATGAGCTGCTGGAACGCGCGGTTGAGCGGCGAGCGGACGTTCGGCACATCCTTCCAAAAGTCGATGGTCGCGAGAGCCCTCTTGCTGATGCCCTCGGGGGTGAACTCGAACTTCTGTGAGTTGGTTAGTGTGCTGCTCCTAACGATATCAGTGAATCGACGACTCGCCTTGTAGACGTCCTTGTAGGCGCCAGAAGCACCGAACCGGTTCAGGCCGAACTGTTCGTGGGTGTATCGCTCCCAACCCATCGTGCTCATGACCTCGACGGACAGAGATGGGATGCCGTCGGGAAGGACGCTGAGTCTGTAGTCATTGGACTGCGTGTCAAAAACTTCGAAGCAGGGGATCGAGACAATACGGGCCTTGACATTGTGCTTCTCAGCGAGCTCCTTGGCAGCGTCAACGCAGATGCAGACTTCCGAACCGGTAGAGACGAGAGTAATGTCGGCACCCTCAACCTCATGGAGAACGTAGCCACCCTTGGTCGCCTTCTCAATGTATGAGCCCTCGAGCTGGGGAAGGTTCTGACGCGAAAGCGCAATGATGCTGGGGGTGTTCTTGGAAGTCATAGCGACATAGTAGGCGGCGCTCGTCTCATTACCGTCGGCAGGGCGCCAGACCATGCAATTGGGCAGGGCGCGGAAATGCGCGAGAGTCTCGACAGGCTGGTGAGTAGGCCCGTCCTCGCCGAGACCAATCGAGTCGTGGGTGGCAACCCAGATCAATCGTTGCCGGGACAGGGAGGAGAGACGGACAGCACCGGCACCGTACGAGACGAAGTTCAAGAATGTACCACCAAAGGGAATGAGGGTACCGTAGGCGGCAATACCGTTCATGACAGCGCCCATACCATGCTCGCGGACACCGTATCGGATATATCGGCCGGAGTAGTCGCCAAGGCCAGTCGACTTGGGCTGGAAGTCGACGGATCCCTTCCACTTGGTCAAGTTGGAGCCCGTCAAATCGGCGGATCCACCAATCAGTTCGGGGACTACATCCGCAATCTTGGTGAGGACGGTCTCGGACAGTTTTCGCGAGGCGACGGCAGAATCCTTGGGGGTGTAGACCGGAAGGGACTTCTCCCAATCTTTCGGAAGCTCCCCCTTCATGCGGCGAACAAGGTCGTCGTGCCCGGCCTTGTAGCTCTCAGCGTACTTGGCGAACAACTTATTCCACTCTTCCTCGGCGGCGGCACCCTCGGCTGCGTGCTTGTGGTAAGCGTCGTAAACTTCCTGGGGAACGACGAAGCTCTGCTCGGGGTTGAAGCCAAACTTCTCCTTGAGCTGCTTGATGTCATCGGCCTTCAAGGGAGAGCCGTGCACACCATGAGTGCCCTGCTGCAGAGAACCGAAACCAATGGTCGTCTTCAGGCAGATCAACGTGGGCTTATCCTTAACCTCCTTAGCAGCCTTCAGGGCTGCCTCAATGCCATCCAAGTCGCTATCGCCGTTGTCGACCTTTAGGACGTGCCAGCCGTACGCCTCGTACCGCTTAGCAACATCTTCGGTAAAAGCGCAGTTGGTGTCACCATCGATGGTGATATGGTTGTCATCCCAGACGGCAATCAGGTTGCCGAGCTGCAAGTGGCCGGCCAAAGAGCAAGCCTCGCTCGAGACACCCTCCATCAAGCAACCATCGCCGAGGAAGCAGTATGTATAGTTGTCGACCAGGGGGAAGCCGTCCTTGTTGTAAACGGCAGCAGTGTGAGCCTGGGCGATGGCGAGACCAACAGCGTTAGAGATACCCTGGCCCAGGGGACCTGTAGTAACCTCAACACCGGGGGTATCGTGCGATTCGGGGTGGCCGGGAGTGATGCTGTCAACTTTCTGGAGTCTTTATCAGCTCACCATGCTTTTGCGTCGCTGCGCAGCAACAAGGACCTACCCGGAACTTCTTGAGATCATCGATAGAAAGATCGTATCCAAACAGGTGAAGGAGAGCATACTGGAGCATGCATCCATGACCGTTGCTGTGAATGGTATTGGTAAGCCCAATTCCATGATACGATGGTCCAAAATTGCAATACTCACGAGAGAACGAATCTATCACGGTTCAGCCACTTGGGGTTCTTTGGGTTGAATTTCATGAACTTGTTGAAGAGGACGTGGGCAACGGGCGCCATACCCCTGCCTTCATGTCAGTCCAACATATACTCTACTTCGGAAAGCCACCTTAGGTAGCTTCCACAACAAGTCTACCCACATGGGCGCGCCCGGGTGGCCCGAGTTGGCATTGAAGGTAGCATCGACCTGTAGAACGGCTAATGTCAGCGTATGCGATTTCCGTAGAGGAGGGTCGTGGCAAGAAAAGGCCTCGCTGTGACACTGACGATGGCGGGATACGAAGGGGGCGGGGAATGACGATTCAGCAGATGTATGAGGGGAACACAGGAGAGGTCAGATTTAAGCATACCGCAAGAGTACGGATCGTGTTAATAGCGAGCCAGTCCTTCTCAGTGTAACCCATTATTGCAACTTTTGTGAATCTAGTATATCCGAGAAATTGGTTTTGCGTAGGTAGGAAGCCGGAAGACTGGATGGGTGGGTTGAGAAGGGAAGAAAGAGTTGATGTGTGGGAAATTTGCTATGTAAGCAATGGTTCAAGTCAAACAAAAATCCTTGAGCTTCCGAGCTCGAGCCTTCCCCGAGGAACGACGAATAACGGGGGTACTTGCTGCCACACAGTATTACTATCAATGCTGGCGTATTGCCTGTGTGGTGCTACGTACATGTAATATGTAATGCGGTGACGATCGAGGTGGGGTTTGGGTTTGGCTGTTTCGTCAAGGAGTAGGTATGCTTGCCCCTCCAAAACCTCAATGCTCCACAAGCTCTTAACCCCACCCCAGAGTGCCTATCGATATCGTCACTCCTGCGATTGCTTTCAACAAAAAGAAAAAATCTTCAAAATTTCTTGCGCTATCCGTTCATGCCAATGAATTACCCGGGGTAACTACAGTAATTCACCCGATAGACAAGTGCCCCTCGCTACGCACCTAAGTTATAGTCCGATAGATAAGCAGCCTGGGCGGGTAAATATAAGAACAGGAATAAGTATGGCTAGACGCGCGCCAATCCCCCCCAGTCATTGCTCACATCTTTCGCGCAAAACAACTCCGAAACTATACCCCCGTAGACCTAACGTTAACTCCTATCCGTATTACTGCGTACAGATTGGAGCTGCTGCTGAGTGGACATTTTTCGAGTGCCGAACCTCTGATGGTACCATAGCGAGCGATATCGCAATAGATATTGGGAAGTAGCGCTCAAGTGCCAGCCCAGTCCAAAGTCGGGTCAGCCGGTACCGACGCGGGCGGGTAATATACCTCACTGTCCCAGGTAGCCCTTCCGGCTCAGGCGGGTGTCAGTGATTTTTATATCTCCGTCATCCTATTACAGGCCTCCAGGATGGCACGCGGCTTTTTCGTCGTTGTATGTTGCGTGCCCGAATCCGTGTCCGTCAAATGGCTTCAACTTCGCTCTTATCAAGTGCCACTGAGCAGGTTCTTTAACGCAAAAGGCGCCCCCTAGCTTATTTAACAAGAAAACTCGATTTTGAGGCGCTTCAAAGGTCTTACTGATGCCAGCACTAATATATGCTTTAGGCTCCTCATGAACGTTTGACGCTACGCCGTTTGCACAATACGCACAGTCGGTTTTGTGGCTGAGGTTGCTAGACATTGGTACAACCGAAGCGAGCCCCAGCAGGAGGTTCAAGAATTGCAAGCTTCCGATATGATGACGCTACTGTAAGCTTTTGAGGTTACGGAGGCTGCGATGCCATGAAGCATAGCTATAACATATCGTACAATGAGCCCTTACAGGGGGCCTGTTCATGTAAGTGATAAATAAGAAAGTCACCCTAATAAACAACTGCACTTCTTGCTTGACGAGTCAAACCTCCCCTAAAGCCTTAAAGTTCTTTGAATATGGTCGTTCGCAGAGTCCTTAAGGCAAGGGCAACGACACTGACAGTAGCTCTTTATGTCCTGCATTGCTTTGAACAATCGCATGCCGTTCCAAACTTCTTATGATTTGTCCTTCTCCATGATGCGCCAAACCGGTTAGCGGCTTAGAAAGACCAAGCTCATTAGAACATTCCTCATGGGTTGAGATGGCGGCACATATTCGACTGAATTGGCCAAGAACAGGGTACGATGGCTACATAGGAGAATTCAGAGAAAGCGAGGTTAGCATATGGCCTGCAAAACCCTTAAACCTTGTGCTTAAAACGGTATCAACATATAGATACACCTTTTACTCCGGATGACGAACCTCAGCAACATTCTTGGACGGTATTGTTTGGTACGTCGACTTCTGCGAGACTGCCCCAACCATGGTATGGAATATCTTGAACTACTACGGTATCAGGCAAAATATTTAACACATTGTCAGGTACCAATGGGCGGTGCTAGTAGCCTGGCTACCCAAATTAAGTGTAGCCTTTTCCATGGGTCAATCATAGGTACTTGCGAAGAATTGCAATACACTAATCTAAGGACGGTTAGTACCGATGGGTCTTCTAGCCCACATACCTATCCAATGTGATTAAAGTTACCTATAACACCATAGTATGCGACCTTGCACATTCTATGGGGCGGCGCGGCCATATACGCTTTGATGCCATGGGAATTGACAGACATATGCTCAACACATTGAAATGAGCCCCTGTGCCAGAATAAAGGACTAATTATCAAGATGCCAAGTCTCAAGCAACGTTTGCCGAATAGCTAGAGCCACTGCGTCGTAAGCTGTCTGACTTCGGAGGAGCTAGGAAAGAGTCCGTACTGGTCCGTGACCGGCTCGCAGGAGCGCCAGGTTCCCGACTACCAGGCCGTGCTCAACACGAACCCATACCGCCGAGGAAAAGTGCCGTTGTGGTATGAGTTAGTCGTTAGTGGAGTGGCGTAGACCTTACAATAGAATCCTGCTTAACTGTTAGTATGATTTCTTCTTTCAGTGGGAATCGTATACTTCGCGACTTCAACCCCCTATTTCACGGGACAGCGCACATTATAAGAATTAAGCAATTCAGCATAATCTTCTTATATAATCCATTTCGCTTTGAATGCTATTATATGTATTTCTCCAACGCCCAGATATGATGGCTATGGCGTGGAATAGGATTTTGAAAGCGAAGTCATAAACGGGTCCAGATTTATTGACCGTACTAACAATAAAACAAAGGATTCTATCGTAACCAGATGTGTTATTCGGTCTCCAAGGCGGTGATGGTTACTAATCGGCCCGGTCCAGAGAGCTTCTGGACGGGTAGTAGCATGAGAACCTGGTGTACTGCCGAGAACAATCTACATATGTATCAAGTGATGTGGCCGGGTCTCCGGCAGGACTGTAGTGCTAGGGGTCGTGGGTTTATATTTAATCGAGACTTGTGCCCGTCATTATACGGGATTATATATATGTTTCTACTATTTTTAGAAGTAGTAAAGCCTAGATTGCAATGTCCTGTGTCCCATTCCGCTTAATAGAACTTATACGGCAGTACATATCCTGGTATGAATCGGGGGTAATCGGAAATGGCAGGGGTATCCGCTGCCTAAATGGGTATGCGAGGCCCTCGTACCGGGGCTGTGTTTCCTCACATTGCGGCGCTCGCATTGCTTCACCCACCTACTTCCATACGAGATATGTATATGGCCTCGTATCCATCCAATCGTATAGCCGTAAAGCTTATATCTTTGCGCAAATCGGACCTTTTGCACGGAATTGACAGAATGTCGACCTCGCCTAAGCCTAACAGGCGGCGACCGCATACAAAAACCAAAACAGGATGCCGAGTCTGCAAAGCGAGGAAGGTCAAGGTAAGTGAATCCGATCAATTTTCTCCGAAGAAACCCCCGCCTAGTGAATCGGCATTCTCTAATAGTTCCTTTCTAGTGCGGCGAAGAGCGTCCGTCCTGTCGGAATTGCGTGAGGTGAGCCAAGTCCACACGTACAGCGGTGTGGCGCCGATCTGATTGGTTTGTCTACAGGCGTAATCTTGAGTGTGACTTCAGCGTCACTGCTACCGCATCTCCAGGTTCGCATGTAAGCAACGACATTAACAGTCCAGTTCAGAATGCGGCCGGTAGCCAAGTTGACCATCCCGTACCGAGTCAACCAGCCCAGGCCGCAGCCGGGCTGGGGGACGGGCATGGATGGATTACTGCGCTCGACCTCGAGCTTTTACATCACTATACCATCTCGACGTGCTTCACACTGTCGACTCAGCAGATGACCAGGGATTTCTGGCGTGTGAACCTTCCTCATATGGGATTTTCGCATCCCTACATACTCCGAGGTATCCTTTCGCTAGCGGCCCTACACCTCGCGCGCTCCAGGGCGTCGCAACGCGGCAAGCTCATCGAGCAGGCCATAATCCATCACAATGCCTCGGTGTCCTTGGCCCTACCCCTAATCACCAACATGGAACCCGAGATAGCGTTATCCCTCTCCTTTTTCAGCGTGCTCACTTTCTACATCGCGTTCGCCATGCCGAAGCAGCCGAATATTTTTATCGTCGGCACCGACGGCGTCATCCCCGAGTGGTTTCTTCTCTTTCGTGGGATGCTCTGTATCCGGGAGGCCAACAGATTCGCCCTGGAAGGTTCCTCCCTGAGTATGATGTACCACGGTGGTAAACTGATGAATGAAGTTTGGGAATCCCGGTCTGCCGAACATGACGGGCTCCGAGAGCTAGAGTGTAAAATCCGCTCACACGTCTACGAGCAACAGAAGGCCGCCATCCTCCTTCGCGCGAGCGATGCGTTGAAGCGGTCCTTTCAGTTCTTCCGCGACCCTGGGGAAGATGATGAGAACAAGGTTAGGAGTGTGTCCATATGGCTATTCAAGATAGAAGACGACTTCGTGGCACTTCTCAGACAGGGCGATCGTGAGGCGCTCTGCGTGCTTGCTTTTTTCGCTGTCCTACTCGAGCGGCTGGATAATAAATGGTGGATGAACGGATGGGGCATCCACTTGATCGAGCGTATATATTCTGTCCTGGACGAAGGGTACAGATTGTGGATTCGGTGGGCTATGGAGGAGATTGGTTGGTCTCCATAAGTTCAAAACAACATTTTGGTAGCGTAGTTACTGTGGCGGGACAGTAACTAGGCCATTTGGTAGAGGCAGGACACCATGTCCTTCCTCATGGATGCGCGAGTAAAATTCCCCGATCACTGGGCTCGGACGCGGAATTTGAACCAACTTTGTAGTCTCTAGTAACTAGAAATAAAACCGTGGCGATACCGTAATACGATACCAGCATCGTTAAAAATGCATACGATTTTCACGGTCTAAGACGCGAAACGGGTATCTCAACGGAATCCTAGCAGGGAAATCTGGCAATATCCTCGTTTCCAAGTCGCCGGCATGTCAGCCCCATTCCAGGAGCCTTACCAGCTTTAAGTTTACCTTAGTATCCGGGGGCTCCTGAACCTGCCAAGAGCCTTTCGAAAGTTCGCAAAGCCACCGCCTCGCACCCGGCCCCCTCAGTCACCACCAGATCGCGCCCCTCATTAAGCCTCGCCTGCACGATCGCGCGCGAGGTGACACCATGCACCGCCGCCGAAATGCTCTTACAGATGCCATGCCCAGGGTAAGCTACAAGCCCTAGGACTCCTGTTCAGAAGAAGACTCTTGTTAGCCTGCGATCGCCTAGACGCAACAGCGGAAAGTAACGTAAGGGGAGAACCTACCGGATGAGACCTTAGAGACCATGTTAACAGACCCCTTGCCCACGCCTTTGATGGCGCCCAGCGCGCCCTCCTCCCTCTTTCCCTTCATCGGCTCCTGCACCAGGTCCGCGAGGCCGTCCGTGAGGCCGTAGCGAAGGTTCTTCCCGGCGACAACCACCCCTGACTTCCAGTCCGTGACCTTGCCGTTGTCGCGGACCTCGCCGCTATACAGCTTGGGCATCGACCGGAGACCCTCTGTTGCCGCGAGCGGCATATCGACCATCATCCCCCTGAAGAAGTGCTTGAAGAACCCGCCAACCCCGGACGCCGAGCCCGCCGCCGCTTCCAGAGCGGCATTACCGCCGTGGCGGCGAGGAGAATGTGACCGAGCCGCCGCTGTGGATTGGGCGGTCTCGGCCGCCCCGTCCTGGATGTTATGCTCTCCCGAAGAGATATGTTCCCCCGCGCTTGTCGCGGGTCTGCTATGCGTAGGCCCCGGCTGCAACATCTCGTTACTCTCTCTGGGGGACGATCGGTGGTACACCTGGATGGGCTTGATAATGATATCGGAAGCGGAGACGGCCATGCCTTTAAAGGTGCTGATGAGAGACGAAGTCGTCCCCGTGACCGGATCCCATCGTCTCGGATCGATGACTATGGTTATCGAGTCGTACCTATTTATCCAGCATAGGTTAGCAAAACGGCCTTCGATGGCGTGGATCACTCCATGCGTCTTCCTCACCGGTGCAGCGCATCCCAGGTTATCCTCAAGTTATCTGTCAAAATCTCCGCAGCCAGCTTCGATAGCTTCACCCTGGTCTTCCCTTTCTTGAGAGTCCACGCCGCGGCTCTGTCGCCGAGAATGTCGCACCGAAGCTCCTCCACCGGGAGGTGGGCGTGGAACGACTCGACAGCAACCTTGACGCCGGACTCTCTTCTCATCTGGGCTCCGAGCCTGTCCGCAGCCGCAGCCGTTTCCGGCCTCAGGCAGAACCGGATCACCTCGGCAAGGTTGTCGCTGTTCAGCTGCCGCTGGGGGATGGGCTGGGGGCCGCCGCCAGCCGCAGCGACCATGGCACCCCAGAAGAGCTGACTGCGAAGGACTCATGTTAGCATACAGTTCATGGACCTACCACCGCACCGCGAGGGGGAACTAGCTGAGGTTCTGCTTACTCTCCAAAGAACGGAACGACCGTGGTAGGTCGTCCATTCAGCAACCCACACGCCGTCGTCCCCGCACCCCCGTGGTGCACCACGGCGGCTACATGTTGGAAAAGCCAATCGTGAGGGCAATCGCCAATGAACAGGACGTTTTCGTCGTCGGTTGCAAAATCGCCGCCGAGCTTACTCCAGCCGCGCGAGACTATGGCCCGAACGCCCGTCGCTCTCACGGCTTGGAGTATGGTCGCCGTCAGCTTGGCCGGGTCATCGATGACGATGCTGCCGAAGCCGATGTATACCGGCGGCGGTCCCGCGCGGAGGAAACTCGCTATTTCCAGAGGAGGCTCGTATTTAGGGGGATCGCGGAAGAAGAAGCCGCATACGTCTACGTGTGGGGGCCAATCGGCCGGCTTCGGGATCAGCGCCGGGGACCAACAGTATGTAAAGGGCACGCCAAGCGTCTCGGCGAGCAGCGGGCCCTCCGTCGACGGGACGGCCTCCAGTCCCAGCGTCTTCCTCCAAGAATTCACCAGGTCTCCCAACCTAACAACAGAAGTTAGCGGCAGCTCCTCAAACTTACGGATGTCGCGGAATTTCGGCGCACCCTTGCCAGGTCATAAACTCGACGGCCGAGTAAGATACGTAATTCGCTATGCCGGTCGGCAAATGAGAGCCCTTCATCTCGATGTTGGCCAATGGATGCGGGAAGGCGCTCGTGCTGGTCCAGGGCATGGTGAACATGAGGTGGAGCGGAACCCCCAGCGCCTGAGAGCAGTGGATGTGCGCGAAGCTCGGGGGGTTCGCGATGATGGCCTCGGCGACGAAGGGTCGCCCGGTGGCGGGGTCCGGCTCGATGCACGACTTCCAGCACCCGTCCAGCATCTCAGCCACCATCTTCCTCTTTTTCTGGATCTCGCCCTCCCGGAGAGTCTTCATCTTTGGGATAAGCCCCGGATTCTTGACCATGTAAGCCATGAGGTCCGCCGGGTCTCCGCCGATAGGGTAAAACTCCAGCCCTGCCTTGCGGACAAAGTCCGAAAACGTCCCATGCGTTGCCAAGCGGACACGATGCCCGTGTCTACGGAGCTCCTGGCCGAGCGCCACGAAAGGCTGTACATCACCCCGACTTCCCACAACTTGTATGACTATGTTGAGCCTGAGGTTGAAGTTTACAAGTGATTGACGATCACTACCGGAAAGATGCTCCTCATGTTTTTGGGAGGTAGTTTTATGCGCCACTACCTTGGACAAAGTCCGGAACAGCCTTGATTCGGCGTCTAGAACGAATCGCCCGTCATCTGAATTCCTGAGGTGAGTCCCAGGTCCAGAAGTGTTTCTAGTGTGCTTCGTTACCTTCTATCAATGGTGTGGTTATTGACGCCTCATCCGACATCGACTCCGACTGTCTCGGAGTGTACGCGGGAGGGGGAGACCACTGATCGCGTTCCAGAGAGGATTTTCCCATGATTGATTGTCTTTAGCTTCTAGGTGTTTCACCTAAAATTCGATATTATGGTACAGTTCTTGAGGGAGGGGTGTAAACGAATAGAAAAAGTGCTTAAATATGATCAAATACCGGTATTCCTCTTACGCGGCATTCAAAGCTGTATTGAGGTATGGCAGTCTTCCGCGTTCGCATCATATATATATATACCTATACATATATCATTATGGACTTTATCTCGTGAAGGATTTTATTAGTCGTACGTCGTCTTGTCCAGCATGCAGGAGGCTCAGACGACCCAGTCAATGATCTGTGACGAAGTCTATTACACTGCCGAGATTTGCCGGGGGCCCTAGTGCCGGCCAGACCCTGCCGAGCAGAATCCGGAGATAGGAAATCGACATATAGGGCGTACTGACGTATATTCTTCACGACATCGCTTGCGGTTCACGAATAAACTTACAACTAATAGCCGGCACTGGAGATGGACAACCGCCCCCGACCCATCACGAATATTTGGTGCGGTTCCACCCTGTGACGGCAGATTCCGTAGGCAGCGTGACTCTAGATCATTTTCTTCGTGCTACTCTAGTTACCAGATCCGAACTCGTTCAGTATACGAGCGTCCTCGTATAGAGACGCGGGTAGCAGGGATATGCTCGTTTGGTGCCCACTATACTACGCAAGGGTAATTAATTCTGTTAGTTCCCTCCACCTGGGTCCACCGGACGTCGATGTAAGCCTGTATACAGATTTGTATTCGAATAGATATAATCCAATAGTATCGTCACGCTTAGCAGTAGAGGGACTACTAAAAGTCGATCTTGAAACGAGTAGTTTGTTTACATTGCATTCAATACCTTTCAGACGTTGCATTTCAGCCTCATAGCAACAACCGGGCCCGTAAGGCCCGCCAAGCCGCCAAGCATCGCTGCCAGTCGGTAGTTTTTCTTATTGGGCAATTGTAGTGATCGGCGCAAGCCTAACCCACCCCTGAAAAGTCGTCTGCCTACCAAGAACTTGGTAGACAGCATCTCGATGTCCCTTAGACAGATTTGCCTTTATTAAACCGTGGCAAGTCCAAGGTTCCAGTCGATGCCTCTTTGACCTGGCTGCTCGATGTTCTCCATTGGGGTCGTTGACTGTGGCAGTGTTGCCATTGGCAAGCCAACATGTTTTGTAAGGCATAGAGACTCAATGCGCCCAGACTACGAAGAAGAGACTACGTCTCAGATAGAATCCCACCCTAATGGAGGGGCAACGACCATGATACTGGAGCTCTGGTCAAAGAAACAAGATTTTGTCGTAAAAGGGACCAAGCTGACAAAACGCTCTGAAGGGTGAGCTATTCAAATAATATCCACTTATGGCACTGGAGTCCTACATCAACCAGTCAAGGCAAGTACGGTTTCTCTTTCAGAGGACAATGGAGTATTTGTGAGATTTAAGACCTGATAGTGTCCTGCCGTAGTGTGGGGCCTCACATTTTTCGGCATTTCAGGATCTGACAGTATTAGAAAACAAGCTATTTTTCTTTCCTGGTGGAATGGGTGACCCTATCTAGACCAGGTATTGGATTATTGCAAAACATCGGGCGCTCGAACTGCGTTGATAGTTCAAGCGTAATATAGTTATATATTCCTTACACCAGGTTACACAGCACTGATGTTCAGGTAGAAGTCGTCAGGTTCGCGAAGCTAACCCTTTCCCTAGGCGCCATAATGCAAATCCCCGCGCCGAACTACAACCCTAGACCGCCGAGCTACACCATCGGATTCTGAGAGGGTTATGAGACTAGCGGCCTCAGCGATCATGTTCGACACTTTCATGATATCCTCTATGCTTAGGGCCTGCTCCCGCGTGGTCCAGCCTAGCTCGTATGGGAGACGTTCGTTCACTATAGAGCGAGGTCAGCCTTTGTCCACATCCGCCAGACAGGGTTCAACCAATCGGGACGGCACTCACCAAAGAAGTACTCCACCAGCGTCCGGTTGACTTTGCCGGACTGCAGATCCCCGAAGGCGATGATCGGAGCAGCCACTTCTCCGAGGCTGAACTGCTCGACTGTTTCCGTGAAGGTATACGTGGGGTTGAACGCCTTCGAATCGAGCTGGCGCGCCAACTTGCTGTTGGCCAGCATGTTGGGGTCGAGGAGAGGTTCGGTCCAGTATTTCTTCGTCTGCTCGAAGACCTCCTCGTTGAAGACGTGATTGTTTCCGAAGTAAGCATCCAGACGACTAGTCACAAAATGTTAGCAGATGAACAGGACGCCATGGAGTCCCCGAGATGGCTTGGTTGCTGGCAGTGGAGGAACTGACATAGAATGGCGTGATCGGGAGCACCACCGGGGGAAGAGGAGAGGGATGCTGCTTTACCTCAAACTACCATCGTGTTCCAAGACGTTGTGTCGGTTGAGGTGGTCACTGGTGGATTCGGGGTTAGAATCGGAACAGGGCAAGATGCAAAAGGTGGTTCCCATTTTCTCTTACAGGGTGAAGTATGTAGCATTGGGCTCCGGGTTGGCAATAACCGCCGTATCAAACATCAGAGATGCAAGAGACTCCTTAAAGTTAAGCGCGGCCCCTGTGGCCTTGATTATGTCTTGCTTCGTGATGCTTTTGCCGTCATGTGGTAGGAGGTTGTGGTTTGCCAGAGTGTTCATCATAGGGCAAGGGCCACGGACTACATCATATCAGTAAACTGCTTCGTGAACACGACGATTAGATTCTTGGCCAACGTACAGTCATCAGGCCCGGCAGGATGCCATTCGGGAAGAGTATGATAAGAGGCCCTCGCACATGGCGCCCCAGCAATAATGGCTTGTAGAGCCGCCGAAGGAACAAGGAGCTTCATGATGGTGTCGTCTTCGGTTTGGTCGGGGTCTATGAAAGAAATTCAAATAGGCGTGGCAGAGAGAGACCGGTATCTCATGAATAGGTGAAGGAGATGGTCCTATTTAACTCCCGAGCATCCTCAACTTGCATCGTACAGGGCCATGGACGCTCGCCGTGGATGGCCGGCATACAGATACCGTATGAAGCGAAGATCTGCATACGATGCTATACTGGGTTCCACTTGCAATACTAACTGCGGTGCGCAGCCCGGCAATTGGCGCTGTGTTACGCGGGATCCGGGGAGCCAAGAGGGCATCCGGCAAGTGCATGATATACCGTCTCAACGGCCCACCATACAACCCCATCCGAACAAGAAGTCTCAACCAATAGAAAGTCAGGTATTGCATATAAATGATGCCTACTTGGTATAGAAGCCTCCAAGACTGGAGGTTTTGGGATCCAAAAATGGCGTCCTCCATGCCACGCGCGACCCACAAAATAAACTTCCTTACGTAACCCTCACCCCCATAAAAATTGGACGGTATAGTTGAATAAGGTCGTTTTTATAAAATATTACTTTACAAAACGTTAAGTTTAAAAAGAATTAAAGTTATGTAATAAAATATAAGTTATTTAGTATTAATATTATTGTATAAATTCTTTTTAACTTATAATAAATACAATTTATAATAAAGTACCGATTATTAACAAAAAGAAATAATTATAACGTTAAAATAAAAACGGTTGCGTACCGTTTTTAAAACGGTAAATTGCACCCGCATAATTAAATTTAAATACGGACCCCCTAATACCCACCCTATGGGGTATATCTATTAATACTGGTATAAAAACGTATTATCCCTATTTCGGTTTAACGTATTATTATAACGGTACCTTTCGGACTAATTAATATTAGCCATCAAATTACTATATTATATTTAAAATATTAAATATAAAAAAGTATTATAATTTGCCTAATAATTAAATTTATTTATTAATAAGTTTAATAATAATAAGGTAATTAAGAATTACTTAAACATATTATAAGGCTTTAAAAAAGGATGCTTAAAAAATTCCTTTAGCCGCTTACCCTTTTTTATCGAAAAGTCGAACAGTAGATCGAGCTTTAGCGAACCATAATGGTTAAGCCGGTGCCTTATTAGTCTTAATAAGTATGTTCTTAGATGACAGATAGGCCTTCGGATTAACCAGTAGTAACTTTGTCGTTCGTTAACCAAAAGTCTGCCTAACTCCTTAAAGGTATCTAACGTATCAGATTTAGCCATATTCTTAAAAGCTCGAGGCCAAAGTTATAACTACGGCCACGTCATTAAGCCCTGGCCCGTAATATATTAGCCGTCTATGGCTAGCTTGTAGCGCTTACGATTCTTTATTTTAGCCTTACAGAGCATTATGATCGGATATGCCGATATTTCAAGGGGGAATAACATCAAGGATCCGCCCTTTACGCCTTACGGACGCCAATCTCCGGAATCTAATTTAATCAAAGATACTAAATATCACGAAACGATTTTGGCCCGTTCCTCGGGGTCCATCGTAAGGGCTGCCCTGCCATCTTTTTTTAAACAAGGCATATTCGTTAGAATTAGAAACCCAAGCTCCAATAAGTCCTATGGGATTTAGGTATGGGGTATAGTGATAACGTATAATGATTACCCTATTTATCTAATGCTCAGGGCTTACTTTCCCGCGACGCCTTATTATCGTGAGCCGCAGTCTTCAGCCCCAGTCTCTCGTCATCTGCCTATCGAACTTCTTGACGAGAGGGTTCGACATATCAGGTCAGTAAGGCGCAGGAGATTACGTCGCCTCCTGAAGGCCTAATTCGACAGAGAACGGGCTGACGAATATAAAGGTTAGACGTCTCTTACCTAGAAAGAAAGCCGGTGCCTTTGGTGGTAACTTAAGCACTTAATCTTCAGCCTAACGCCAATTATCCAAGCTAAATATATGCTGGATTCTTACGATCCTTACCCCGATCTAATGGCTATCTGAAACCCATTATTCTCAGCCGGCCCGCCACCTCTCTTAGATATGGTCTAGTAAGTTCTGTTGGACTTCGTAAACCTGAGAGCAAGTCTTATGCGCCTTAGAGTTGGCACCGTTTAAGCGTTTAATAGGTCTGTATCCCCCATGAGGGGTTAAGGGGCAACCTTTGTCGAACATTCTGGCCTCTGTATCGACTTTCATAAGCCAGCGAACATTAGAAGCCTAGGCGCTTTGCAAGGCAATCTTGCCAAATATGAGACCCTGCATCACACACAGAAGCATATAACTGAAGAAAAGGTGTATTAAAGGTTGCATGACCTCTGGAAGGTCCTAGCTAGCGGGTGAGGGTAACGAAACCTCCTTTTATACACGTAAATATGGCTGTAGCTAAGAGGAAAAGATACCGGGGGTGCATAAAGTAACCTTGTTTCAGTAGGTGATCAAACTAAGCCAAGGCTTAGTTATTTGATCGACTTTAATTGGGTTTAATATATCCCTTTAGCTGTTAAGATGTCAGGGAAAATGGTAAAGTACGGAGTGAAAGACAGAAGAAGCAGCCTAGCAGGTAGTTCATAGTATGGATAGTAAATAGATGACCATTAATGCCTGCCCTCTTCTAACTACTCGGGGGCGAAGCCCCCCTATATATACACAAACTGGAGCCATACTGGTGGGGCGCTGGGCCCCGGAAAGGGGGTCGCACCTTGGCACCTGACACCTTGGCACCTGACATAAGAACTAATAGCTGAAGTTTTTACGATATTAAATAATTGCCTAAAAAAGATATACCGTAATAGTTTAAAGGAAGCAAAAACAAAAATAAAAGGTCGGGGAGGTACGTTATAGCGCATTTTTTACGACGTACTTCCGAAACTTTTAATGGGGTTTAAACATATTGTTTAAGATATTAAAACCAGACGTTATACCATTAAATTACAAAAGCTTTATTGGAAATTTTTTTTATTAACCTTACTTTTAAAGTCGTTTAAGGATAAAGATATAAAAACAGTAAAGGAAGGAACGATAAAAAAGGAACGGGGGTAATAGCTTTCCGTTACTGGGTAACGTTAAGGATATATTAATATCTCCTAGGCTTTCTTTAGTCTTAAAGTAACGTTTTAAAGGTTTAATATTTTAACGAATTGTTAATGTTATTAAGGTTTTAAATGTTTTATAAGCCCGTTAGTTACCATAACGTTAATAGGCGTTTATTCGATTTTTTTTTGCTTTATGAATTTCGCGAAACTAATAATTATGGATATTAACGTATTTTAGTTTCGTAATTAAGCGTATGGTTTTTTTTTAATAATTAATCGTATCGTCTATTTATTATTTATTTGGATAATTAGCTTTTCGTTTAGCTTTAGCCTAATAATCTTAAATAGCTTTAATATGAAATAGGTTTTTTTAACGGTTTGCAATAAGGCTAGCAGTTTAATTTCTATACTTAAAGTAGTAATTATATTCTGCTTATTAGCCTTCTATACGATAAGGTTACCGAAGGGTGACGGCATAAATCCCTAGGGGTTTTTCCGATTAAGGTTATTTGCGAAAAGGACGTCGTCCGCATATAAAAACGATTGTACGTTAGGATTTTCGTCCCCTCCGAATTCCAGGGCTAAGGTACGTATGGAATAAACGTGGAAAATAGCTTTACTAACGGCGTTAAGGTACGTAGGACTTGGATTTTTGCAGTATCGTAACAAATGGGAAACAGCCTTAGCTAGGTCCGGGCGAATAGCGACAGTTCCGTATAATAAGCTTTCGAATTTTTCGAAATATAACTTTTTAACGTTATTAACGTTTCGCCTTAATATTCCTCAAAATTTTTTATATAAAGACCTTAAAATAACGTTTCCCAAATTTAGATAATTCAAAGCGTATATATAATTTCTCCTAGTAAATATTTTGTAATAATTATAACTTTTTAACCGTACGGTTTCGCAAAATACGTATTTTCAGGAATTACTGTAATTTTCCAAGGTTGTTAATATAAAAACGTTACGTTAATTTTTCGAGGAATTTTTCAGTACGTATTATATTGCGAATTTTGTATAGTATGGCTAAATCGTTAACGTAAAAAAATAACGTTAGCCAGTTATTAATTATAATATATAAATTATCCGGAACGGATTTTAATCTTAGTTCTTTTAATTCTGCCGTTAAGTCTTGTTATTATAAAACTGGTGATTACCTTAAGCTATATAAGGCTTTCCGGAACCTTAAATTGAAATCCGGACGTACGAATTCTTATAAGAAACGTACGTATATTTGTTACGACCCGACAAGCTCCGGTCTCAAGAAACGGTTAGACAGGGAGCATACGGGCTACCTCCCGGGTCACGTGACGGTGATCACTGCCAAGCCAGTGATCATTAGTGATCAGAGGTGATCTTAAGTAATCGTGATTACCACCAACGGCGTAATTACGAGTAATTAAGCCAAAAAAAAGGATATATACGCTTATTATTTCTATAATTAGATAACGTTAACTTATAATACTTATTATTACCAATCGTTTGCAATAATAAGATATTAAAAGACATAATACGATTACGATATTTATTACTTAGGTTCCTATAATACTTCTGTTAACATAAACTCGTCGACTTAAGGTTTAATAATTAGTTAAACCGCCAAGCCGTTATACGTTACAAGTTTTTATTTAGTAATACCGTTAAACTCTAAGCAATATTTAATACCGTCAAAATATCGACTAGCGTTTAGGAAATCCTTATTTAACAATTTTAGGCTCGAATTCGGTAACTAAAGAAAAAAATCTAACAAATTAAGGTTACGCCACTTATCTAAGCCTTTTTCGCCCGCATAAAACTTAAAAAGCAGGAATTTTATAATAAAAAAATAACCCTTATGCCTTTTTAATTTAGATACAAGTTTATTTTCGCTTTTTAAATCTTAGTAATCCAGCGGATTAGATCCTAAAAATAAAAACATACCTAACGCGAAATATGGTTAATTGATTTAAGTTTATTATAAAAAGTTTCCTGGAAATAAAAAAATCAAATAAGGAAAATTTTATTAATAAGATTTTCTTATTTTATATCAATTTCGAAAACAAATTACGCAATAATTTCGGTAATCCGGATAAAAAACGATTTACAGCTTAATAACTTTTATAACTTTAATTAAAAAAACCCGCATCCAAATATACCGTAATTTTCAATAGAAAAACGACGAAATTAACGCCTTAATTAACATATTTTACAATAGATTAAAAGATAAATATAACAAGTAAAATTAGTTAGATTAAATAATTAATTACTTTGGACCGGTATATTACAAAAATAATCAGGATTAATAATCGACAATTTAAAAAACGACCAAAATAAATTAATACGACTTATATTTAAAATATAATAAATTCAACCAGGGGAAAAAACGAAATATACCTTTTATTTCTTATGAAACGGCATTAGAACTTATGGAATTCGGCATTACCCATAAATAAAATTAAAGCCAGATTAAATGCTTTAATTGCGGCAAAATGGGATATAAGGCTTACAAATACAAAACACCTAAGAAACCACGATAAAATAATTGGATCCTTATACCGGAAAAATAATTTAGAAATAATTAAAAAAAACGATAATAAAGCCATTAACATAATCTAAACCAAATACGTATTAAGCTTATGGCAAAAGGTCCGATAAGGACCATTACGACAAAAAATTTGACGAAAAATGCGAAAAACTAGAAAGCTGGTTTAATAAATATCGCAAACATAATAAGAAACGCTATAAAGATAATTACGCAAATACCGGAACTAGATAAAAAAATCTATCCCAGAATCTTTAATTAATACGGTAAAATGTATGCCATATATTATCGACGACAATAATATCCCGATTAAAAAAAATTAAAAATAACGTATTTATAAACGAATTACTCGTATATATTATAAGAGATTCGGTTTTCCAAACCGTACCGGAAATAATCAAAATAATAAATAATAATATCGACAGTTTCGAATTATCACCCTGGGAAATATTTAATAATTGGCCGACATAAAAAGCTAATCCGAAAAAAATAATATTTATAGAAAAGCCCTTTTTATCGTTATGGATAATATAATTATTAAACGGAAAAAGAATTAATTTAGCGCATAATAAAAGAATATTACTAAAAAATTATTACGGATCTTTATTTTTAATTAATATTTATTATAAATCCTTAAAAAAAGAAGTTACTAAGGAAAAAATACGCTATTTTATAAAAAAACTTTAAAACCATAAATAAAATGACGTATAATAAAATATAATTATAAACATAAAGAAATAATTGATTCGATAAGGAAAAGAATTATAATAAAATTAAAAACAATTAATACGATTAAAAGGAATAATACGCCAACAATAACGATAAATATAATAACTTAATGCGTTAAACGAAAAAACATAAATAAAATTCGATAAACTAAAATAAGAATTAAAAGAAAAAGGTTATTTATAAAAAAGCTGCAAAATAACGAAACATAAAAAAATCAGAAAGAATTTCTGAACAAGGTTTTAGAGGTAATGATAAGAAACGTTAATAACTTTATTACTTTGGATATACAAATCGGAACGCATTAATATACCGCAATAATAAATTACGGAACTCTAGGCGAAAATTATATTATACCGGACGTAATTAATAAGTTTAAACTGCTATAAAAATACGAATTAAAACCTTATATAACGATAAATGCCGAAGGTCAGAAATTTATTTATAATAACCGAAGAGTTATACGCAAAATTAATTATTTTAAAATTCTTATCTAAGAACGGCATTAAAGAATTAATTTCGATATTATTCTATTCGGGAATTACGATGTAATTTTAAGGTAATTATAAATATGTTAAGACAGAATTATAATTAATATAAAGATTGGTTAAATCGAATTTAACATATATCTTATTAATATATATAAAGAAAAAGAAATTAAGATCTTAATATTTAATTAATAATAACGACGAATATAAACAAAAGGATATAATAAAAACCTTATTACCTAAAGGAATAAAATATAAAAAAAAGGGCATTAGAAAAAAATAGCATATATTATTGCTTTTGCTAAAACGAAATTAAAGTAATTAAATAACGATCTGGAATAGCAGCCTTAGGAATCAAAAATTTAATTAATTTGTTACTATAATACCATAAATATAAGTAATTTTTCAAAGAAAAGCTTAATATAAAACTACCAGAACATAGCAAATAAAACCATAAAATAATTTTCAAAAAAGGATTTTCGACAAAGTTTTACCTTATTTACAACTTTCATAAAAACGAATTATGCATTTTTAGAGAAATATCTAGAAAATCGGTTATAAAAAAATAGATTCCATTTCCGAAATTATTAACAAAATACCTTATGTTTTTCGTTTTAAAAAAACGAAAAATTACAATTTGTAATTAATTATTAATAATTAAATAATGTTATTATTAAAAATCGAGTATTATTATTTTTAATAACGGTAATAAAAAACCGATTTTATAAAATTAAATAATTTAAAATATTCGATTATAAAAATAAATATAATTTTATTAAAATTAAAAAAATACGAAAAAATAGCTTTTAAAACGAAATACAAATTATTTAAGTATTTCATTATACTAATAGGATTTATAAACGTATTAATAATTTTCCAAGGGATAATAAATTATATATTACGAAAATACCTCGATATTTTCGTCGTTTGGTATTTTGATAATATTTTTATTTTCACAGAAATAATAAAAATTCTATGTAAAATATATTTATAAAGTTTTTAAACTTTATAAAATATGGGATTATTTATTAATGCGGAAAGAAATTAGTTCGATAAATAAAAAGTAAAATGTCTAAGATATATTATTATCCCAGAATATATTAAAATAAATTTTAAGCAAATCTTTATAATTACAAAATAATAAAGATTAATAATAATTAATTTTTTTTTTGGATTCGTTAATTATTATATGGAATTTATTCGAAATTTTAATAAAATACTTATATTTTTATTAAATTCTACGAAAGAATTTTTTAAATAAACGTTAAATATAGAAAGGGCATTTTAAGAAATTAAATATACGATAAGTAATAAATTAATATTAATTATATACGATTTAAACCATTTCGTTAAATTAAAAACCGATATTTCGAATTACGTATTAAATGTAATAATTGTATAATACAATAATTAAGACAAATTATACCTTATTATATTTTTTTCGAATAAGTTAAAAAAAAACCAAATTTAATTATAATATTTCAAATAAAACTTTATGGCCATTATTATGGTATTTTAGAAATTTAAGTATTTTTTAAAAAGAAATTTGTAGCAAATTAAAATTTATATAAATTATTAAAATTTTACCCGATTTATTATTATTAGGGAATATATAAAATAATAATTTCGTTATGCGGAAAAATTAATAAACCTTAATTTTGATATTATCCATAAAGAAGATTCAAAATATAATGGAATAAATACTTGAAATAAGTAATTAAATTTCGAAAAAGAATTAATTAAAATTAGTTATATAATTTTTAATATTATTATAACAAGATATTTACGTTTACGACAAATTACGATAATTCGAGTAATATCTTTAGATATATATTAAAAGATCTAATAATATAATAACAGCTTTTCAAAAAACCAAAAAATAAATAAAATATACATTTTAAAAAATATTAAAAAGAGTTAATATAACAAATATAAAAATATTAATTATACGGATATTTAAGGATTTATAAAACATTAAAACGGGTTTAAATTATATATATATTTAAAATTAAAATTAAAAATATAAAAAGTTATATAGTAATCTAATATTTACGTTAAGATAAAAATACGACGACATAAATTATATAGAAAATTATAATTCTTATTAATTATAAAATAATTATGATATTTAATTATACTTAAATTTATTACCAAATATTTTATATTAAAAATTTTAATTATATAAATATATTATAATACTATTTTCAGAATTATTAATTAATTTACGAAACTCTTTTATTTTTATTATATTTTAAAAGTATAAATATTAAATAATTAATATATATTTTTTAGTCATATTTTTAATATATATAAAATATTTATATTTAAAATATAACAGAATTTAATAATATAAATCGGCTTAAATTATTAATTATTTAATATTTTTAAATTTTAAATAAATAAATAAATAAAATAAATAAATTAAATTTTAAAAGTATATTTATAATAATATATTAATTAAGAATACAATAATTAAATTGAAAAATTATTTATTAATTAATTATCTTATAAAGTTAATTATTATAAAAATATTAAAATAATATTTACGAACGTAAGTTTTAATTATATTTTAAAAATATATAAGAAATATATAATAATAATTTAATTATTATTAAAATAATTTTTATATCCAAATAATTATAATAATTATATTAAAAAATAAAAATAAAAATAAAATTCATATAAAATTAATTAAATAAATATTATATTTAAAAAAATTAAAGAAATAATTTTTAAATTTCGTTTTTCGTTATAAATAATATTTAAATATAATAACTGCGTAAAAAACTTAATTTTAAATATATCGATTTATATGAAATCGTTAAAGAAATATTAAAAAATAATTATTAATTAAAGTCTTATTAAAAGTTAAGTTGTATTTAATGTTTTATTGTTTTATTTAAATTAATAATACATATATTTGAAATATATATAGTATAAAATAATATAAAAATAAAAAATAAATAAGTATATAAGGTAAAAAAAATTTTAATATGCGAAAATAAAAAGGACTTACTTAGTATCTAATTAAGTAAAAAAAATATCCAAATTCCGAAAATACCTGGGAATCCGCTAAAAATCTTATTAGCGCTTAGCGCCTATTAAAGAACTTTTATCAACAAAAACGGGCGCATCCAAGTTTACAGTCGACCAGTTAATAACCGGGATATCGGGCTAGTTGGCCGCGGCCTATGCTAACGTAACAACTGCAATAACGGTTTCCAGTTATTCTTATTCCCTACATTCTTATTCCTCCAATTCGTCCAATAATTAAAGCTTACGCTATACTATAATAACGCCTTTCGAACGAACTAACGCCTTTGGCTTACGTAAATAAATAAGACGAAAAAAAGCTTTTTTTATTTCCTCCTAATAACAACATTAAGCCTTAAAATAAAGTCGTTAAAGCTTTAACAGTCATTTTTCAGAAAGCGCCTTCTTACGTTCTAAACGTTAATATTTTCGACGAATATTCTGCAAGGAAGAAATTAGCATACCGGTACCATTGCAAAATCGACCCCGATTAATACATTTTTTATATTTTGAAATATTTTCCATTATTTTATACCTTAGGTTTTCCGAGAAATAATAAAAGTAAGGCATAATTTCGTACCCGAATTCGTTAAAAGCTTTTACGAAATCAGTACGACGAACGGTAAAAAAAACGAGAAACACGACGAATTTTGGAAATACGAAACGACATGATTAAGAACAAAGGAGGGGTTATTTAGTAAGCAAAACAAAAAAAAAGAAAAAAAATCTTAAAGGCAAGATTTACAGAAAAGGAAAACCGTATTACGACCCGATAAGCTCCGGTCTTAAAAGACGGTCAGATAAGGAGCATACGGGCTATCTCCCGGGTTACGTAACGGTGATCACTGCCAAGCTAGTAATCATTAATAATTAGAGGTAATCTTAAGTAATCGTAATTATTACTAACGGCGTAATTACGAATAATCAAGCCAAAAAAAAAGAACATGTACGCTTATTATTTCTATAATTAGATAGCTTTAACTTATAACATTTATGAATATTAATCGTTTATAATAATAAGGTATTAAAAGATATAATATAATTACTGTATCTATTACTTAAGTTCCCACGATATTTCTGCTAACATAAACCCGTCGACTTAAGGTTTAATAGTTGGTTAAACCGTCAAGTCGTCACAATATTAGCTTATCGAAATCGCTATTCAAAAACGCGTTAACGGCATTAAGCTAACGAAATTTAAGATTAAATCGAGTTATAATAACTATAAGCATACGAAAAAACTTATTTGTTAGTATAAAAACGTAACCGATAAGGTTTTTACGAAACTAAAGATTACCGCGGATAATAAGCCTAACCTTAAACTTCTAAAATATCCCGTATTTGTTAAATTTATATGTAAATATTTATATTAACGGAAAAATACTATTGAAACTTACGTCCTAAATCGCTTTTTGCAATAGGGTAACGGCAATTAATCACTTTATCCGATATATCAAATTCTATTTGTTCTATACGATTACTTTTTAATTTTTAACATATTTATACTGTATAACGTTTTGCCAATTTTTGAGGGTAGCGGAAAAATTAATACGATATAAACGATTATACTTAATTATGATCGAAAAAATAACGTTAAATACGGTTAAATACGTATTAATTTTTTCGAATTCTAACTTGTAATTAATATTAGCCGAAAGTAACTTTTTTTCTTTTTGTTTTTTGTTCCGAAATCGATAATAATTAATTAATCTAGGAAATTTAAGTCCGTACGGCGTTACCGTAACTGAGAAAAATCTGGTAATATATTTTGAGCTTTATCCGGCGATAATTCGTAATATTGCTAAAAGCTTTTTTAAGAACTGGAGTAACTTTCGATATAAGCAAATAAGGCTATATAACTTTGCGTTCTAAATCGTTCGTTTTATTAGGGGTATTTAAAACGTCTTTTTCGGAGATATTGTTAATTGCCGAATTAAAAAGATTTTCGTCCGAAATAATTTTATAAGGATTATTAGGTTTTACTTTTTTAACTTTTTATGAAAATTTTTATGAAATTTCTTAATTAAAAGAATTTATATTTATTACGATAATATCGTAAATAACCTTTTTAGGCTTATTTTGCTTTGCCGAATTATTTATCCCTATAATAATACCTATATTTAAGAAATTATTATTAAAAACAATTTTTGAACTTTTTAAAAAAGTTATTACTGCAAATGGAATAAGGATATTATTAATCTGGTCATTTAGTTCCGCAATTTCGAACGAAAATTTTTTCTGTTTGCCCTAATATTTTTTCGTTTCGTTAAAAGTAATATCCCTAACGGTAATAATGCGTTATTCCGAAAAAATCCATATCCGATATATGTTGCTAATTACGTATCCCATAAGGTACCCGATATACGCCCTGTGTTACTACCCAATCCAAGATCGATCTCGAAAACGGTCGGACCTATATGAAAAAAGTCACGTGATTTGGATCTCTTTTAGCAGCAAGAGCCAAATAAATCTATATAGAACCAATGGGATCCAAAGGCTATTAGATCTACAGCCATGTCAAAATCTAATAAAGATCTAATTAATCCAAAAAGATATATATATTTATTATTTTCCTAATTTAAATAATTTTAATTTGTAATATTTATTAATATTAATTTTTTATAATATATTTCCGCATTTTTAATTTTAAAAAACGTGATATAATTATTATATTTATTACTTAAATTGTTACGATATTCTTATTAATATAAACCCGTTAACTTAAGATTTAATAATTAATTAAATTATTAAGCTATTATGCGTTATAAAATTTGTTCAATAAGACTATTAAATTTTAAGTAATATTTAATATTAACAAAATATTAATTAATATTTAGAAGATCTTTAGTTAATAGTTTTAGGTTCGAATTCGAGAATTAAAAAGAAAAATCCGACAAATTAAGGTTATACCGTTTTCATAAACCCTTTTTGCTTATATAAAACCTAAAAAACTAAAACCTGATGATAAAAAAAATAACCTTTAAACCTTTTTAATTTAAGTACGAATTTACCTTTATTTCTTAAACTTTAACGACTCGGCGGATTAAGTCCTAATAATAAAAATATACCTAACGAAAAATACGGCTAATTATTTTAAAGCCATTATAAGAAATTTTCTGGAAATAAAAAAATCGAATAAGAAAAATTTTATTAATAAGATTTTTTTTATTTTATATTAATTTCGAAAATAAAATGCGCAATAATTTCGGCAATCCGGATAAAAAACGATTTGCGGCCTAATAACTTTTATAATTTCGACAATAAAGATTAACGTCTAAATACGCGGTAACCTTTAAAAACTTTGCGGCTAAGGCAAAATAAAAAAATAATAAAGCTAATACCTTTATTAATATATTTTATAAACGGTTCAAAGATAATATAAAAATAAAGTTATTCGGATTAAGCGATTAAGTACCTTAAACCGGTATATTATAAAAGTAATTAAAATTAATAATCGATAATTAAAAATCGATAAGAAAAACAAAGGATAAGATGCCTTACGTTCGAGATATAATAAATTTAACCAATGAAAAAAATAAGATATATCTTTTATTTTTTACAGAACGGCGCTAGGATTTATGGAATTTAATATTAGTTATAAATAAAACGGAAACTAAATTAAGTATTTTAATTATAGCAAAATAGAATATAAGGTTTATAAATATAAAAAGCCTAAAGAATTACAATAAAATAACAAAACCCCTATACCGAAAACATAATCCAGAAGAACCAAGGAAATAATAACAAAATTATTAACATAATCCAAACCAAATACGTATCAGGCTTATAACAAAAGGTTTAATAAGGACCATTACGATAAAAGATTCGACAAAAGAAATAAAAAACCAAAAAGCTAACTTAATAAATATCGCGAATATAATAAGACGTATTATAAAAATAATTACGCAAATACCGGAATTAAATAAAGGAAATTTATTCCGAAACCTTTAATCGATACGCCAAAATATACGTTATATATTATTAACGACAAATATATCCCGATTATAAAAAATAAAAATAAAATATTTCTAAACTAATTACCCATATATATTATAAAGGATTTAACTTTCCAAATCGTATCGGAAAAAATAAAAATAATATGTAATAATATCGACATTTTCGAATTATAACTTTACAAAATATCCAGTAACTGGCTAAAACAAAAGCTGACCCGAAAAAAAGTAATGCCCGTAAAAAGAATTTTTTATTATTATAGATAATATAATTACTAACTAAAAATTCATTTAGCATATAATAAACAAATATTATTAGGAAATTATTATAGGTTATTTATTTTTGATTAATATTTATTACAAATCCTCAGAAAAAAAGTTATTAAAAAGGAAATAGATTAATTTAGAGAAACTCTTTAAAATAATAATTAAAATAATACATAATAAAATATAATTGCAAATATAAAAAAAGTTTATTTAATACGGCAAAAATTTATAATAAAATTAAAAATATTTAATGTAATTTCAAAGACTAATATACCGTTAATAACAATAAATATAACAGCTTAATACGTTAAACGAAAAAACCTAAATAAGGCTTAATAAATTCGAACAGGAAGTAAAAAAAATTACCTATAAAAAAGCTGCAAAATAACGAAACCCAAAAAATTAAAAAGAATTTCCAAAAAAAAAACTTTAAATATAACGATAAAAGATGTTAACAACCTTATCAATTTGAAAATATAATTAAGAACGTATTGGTATATCGTAATGGTAAATTACGGAGCTTTAAACGGAAATTATATGGCAATAAATATAATTAATAAATTTAAATTATTCTGGAGCTATAAGTTAAAACCTTATATAACGATAAATGCCGAAAATTAGGAATTTATTTATAATAATAGAAAGATTATACGTAAAATTAATTATTTCGAAATTTTTATTAAAAATAATATCAAATCATTAATTTCGATATCGTTTTATTCGAGAATTACATTATAATCTTAAAATTATTACGGCTACGTTAATACGGAATTTTAATTAATAAAAAAAATTAATTATGTAAAGTTAATTTTATACCTTATTAATAAATAAAAAGGAAATTAGAATCTTAATATTTACTCGGTAATGCCGATAAATACAAATATAAAAATACAATAAACAGTTTATTATTTAAAAAAATAAGATATAAAAAAAGGTAGATATTAAAAACGAATACGATATATTATTATTACTATTAAAACGAAATCAAAGTAATTAAATAACGATTTAAAATAATAAAAATAGTAACTTTAAAAATTAAAAAATCTAATTAATATGTTATTATAATGTTATAAATATAAATAGTTTTTCAGAAAAAAACTTAATACAAAATTATTAGAATATAACGAATAAGATTATGAAATAGTTTTTTAAAAAGAATTTCGACAAAGTTGTATTTTATTTATAATTTAACGGAAACGAATTACGTATTTTTAAAAAATATCTAAAAAGTCGGCTATAAAAAATAGATTTAAATTTCGAAATTATTAATAGAATATGCGATATTTTTCGTACCAAAAAAACGGAAAATTACGATATATATTTAATTACCGATAATTAAACGATATTATTATTAAAAATTATATATTATTAATTTTAATTCAAAAAATAAAAAAACGATTTTACGAAAGCCAATATTTTATAGTATTTGATTTTAAAAATAAATATAACCTTATTAGGATTAAAAAAGGATACGAATAACAAGTAATTTTTAAAATAAAATACGGATTATTTAAGTATTTAGTGATATTAATAAAATTTATAAACATACCAGTAATTTTTTAACGGATAATAAAGTATATATTATAAAAATACCTTAATATTTTCGTTATTTGCTATCACGACCATATTTTAATTTTTTTAAAAACGAAAAAGGTATATATAGGACACGTTTATAAAAATTTTTAAACTTTATAGGACGTAACATTATTTGTTGATATAAAAAATGTTAGTTTTATATATAGATTATAAAATATTTGAAATATATTACGATTTTAAAATATATTAACATAAACCTTAAAAGAATTGTTATAATTTCAAAATAATAAACGTTAACGACAATTAAAGAAATATATATATTGCTCGGATTCGTTAATTATTACAGAAAATCTATTCGAAAATTTAATAAAATAATTATACCCTTGACAAACTTTTCGAAAAAAGAAATTCAAATGAACGTTAAATATAGAAAAAGCATTTCGAGAAATTAAGGACGTAATTAGTAACAAGTCAGTATTAATTATATATAATTTAAACCGTTTTATTAAGTTAAAAACCGATATTTTGGATTATATATTAGGCATAATAATCGGATAACGAAATAATTGAGGCAAATTATATCTTATTGCATTTTTTTCGTACAAATTAAAACGAACCGAACTTAATTACGGCATTCCAGATAAGTAATTTATGGCCATTATTATGGTATTTCAAAAGTTTAAGTATTTCTTAAAAGAAAATTTGTATTACGTTAAGGTTTATACGGATTATCAAATTTTTATCCAATTTATCACGACCAAGGAACTTATAGAACAATAACTTCGATATGTAGAAAAATTGGCGAACTTCGACTTCGTTATTATTTACAAAAAGGGCTTAAAAAACGGCAAAGTAAATGCCTTACGCAGGCGACTAGACTTCGAAGAGAAATTGGCCAAAATTAGCTATACAATTTTCAATACCACTACAAAAGGATATTTACGCTTATAACAGATTGCGATAATTCGGGCAGTACTGTTCGATATGTATTAAAGGATTTATATTACGACCTAATCCAAAATCGGTCTCGAAAAGGGTTGGACCCACATAAAAAGGGTCACGTGATTTGGATCTCTCTTGGCAGCAAGATCCAAATGAATCCATATAAAACCAACCGGATCGAAAGGCCATTAGATTTATGGCCGTATCAAGATCTAATAGAAATCCAATTAATCCAGAAAAGATATATACGTTTATTATTTTTATATTTTAAATAACTTTCATTTATAATATTTATAAATATTAATCGTTTGTAATACGTTTTTGCATTTTTGGTATTAAGAGATATAATACGATTACTGTATTTATTATTCAGATTTCCACGATATTTCTGTTAATATAAATCCGTTAATTTAAGGTTTAGTAATTGGTTAAATCGTTAAGCCGTTATATATTATATATTTTTATTTAATAATACCGCTAAATTCTAAGTAATATTTAATACTGTTAAAATATTAACTAATATTTAAAAAACTCTTATTTAATAATTTTAAAATCGAATGCGGGAATTAGAAAAAGAAATTTATTAAATTAAGGCTACGCCATTTACCTAAGCTTTTATCGCCTATATAAAGCCTAGGAAACCGGAACCTTACGATAAGAAAGGTAATTTTCAGATCTTTTTAATTTTGGTACGAATTTACTTTGATTTTTTAAACCTTAGCGACCCGGCGGATTAGGTCATAATAGTAAAAATAGACCTAACGGAAGATATAATTAATTAATTTAAACTTATTATAACAAATTTCCTAAAAATAAAAAAATCGGATAAGGAAAATTTTCCTAATAAAACTTTTTTATTTTATATTAATTTCGAAAATAAAATACGTAATAATTTCGGTAATCCGGATAAAGAACGATTTACGGCCTAGTAATTTCTGTAATTTTAATAAAAAAAACTTACGTCCAAATACGCCGTAACTTTTAAGAAGTTTACGGCCAAAGTAAAATAAGAAAATAACGAAATAAATACCTTTATCGATATATTTCATAAAAAGTTAAAGGATACTATGAAAAATAAGGCTATTCGGATTAAATAATTAATTACCTTAAACCGGTATACTATAAAAATAATTAAGATTAATAATAAACAGTTTAAAAAATAACAGAAAAAGAGATAATATGTTTTATATTCGGAATATAATAAATTTAATTAAGGGAAAAAACAAGACGTACTCTTTATTTTTTACGAAACGGCACCAGGACTTATAGAATTTGGCGTTATCTATAAATAAGATTGGAATTAAATTAAATGCTTTAATTGTAGTAAAATGGGATATAAAATTTATAAATGCAAAAAGCTCAAAGAATTACGGTAAAATAATTAAACCTTTATATTAGAAAAATAATTTAGGAATAATTAAGGAAATAATTGTAAAATTATTAACATAATTTAAGCTAAACACGTATTAGGCTTATAATAAAAGGTTTAATAAGAATTATTATAACAAAGAATTCGCTAAAAAATGCGAAAAGCTAAAAAACTAACTTAATACATATAACGAACATAATAAGAAACGTTATAAGGATAATTACGCGAATACCAAAATTAAATAAAAGCAGTTTATCACGGAACCCTTAATTAATACGGCAAAATATACGCCATATATTGTTAACGACGAGAATATTTTAATTACAAAAAATAAAAATAATATATTTATAAACGGATCACCTGTATATATTATAAAGGATTCGATTTTTTAAACAGTACTGGAAATAATAAAGATAATAAGTAATAATATTAGTATTTTCGAACCATAACTTCAGGAAATATTTAATAATTAACCGAAACAAAAAGCTGGCCCGAAAGAAATAATACCCGTAAAAAAACCTTTTTTGTTATTATAGATAATATAATTATTAAACGAAAAAAATTAATTTAGCATATAAGAGAAATATATTGCCAAAAAACTGTTACGAATTTCCATTTTTAATTAATATATAGTACAGATCGTTAGAAAAAAAAGACTATCAAGGAAAAAATACGTTAATTTAAATGAGGTTTTTAAAATAATAATTAAGATAACGTAGAATAACATATAGTCGTAAATATAAAAAATTAATTTATTCGATAAAAAAGAAGTACAATAAAATCAAAAATAATTAATATAATGCGAAAAAATAGTACCTAGGCAATAACGATAAATATAACAGCTTAACGCGTTAAACGAAAAAATCCAGATAAGGCTTAACAAATTCGAACAGGAATTAAAAGAAAAAGGTTACTTATATAAAAGCTACAAAATAACGAAATTTAAAGAAATTAAAGGAAATTCCCAAAAAAAACTTTAAACGCGATAATAAAATACGTTAATAACTTTATTATTTTGGAAATATAATTAGGAACGTACTGGTATATTATAATAATAAATAATAAAGTTTTAGGCGGAAATTATATTATATTAAATATAGTTAAAGAATTTAAATTGGTATAGAGATATAAGTTAAAACCTTATATAACGACGAATACCGAAAGTGAGGAATTCGTTTACGATAACGAAAGAAGTATACGTAAAATTAATTATTTCGAGATTTTTGTTTAAAAACGATATTAAATAGTTAATTTCGATATTATTTTATTCGAGAATTACGATATAATTATAGAATTATTATAAATATATCAATATGAAGTTTTAATTAATTAAAAAATTAATTAGGTAAAATTCGTTTTATATTTTATTAACAAATAAAAAAACTAAAATCTCAATATTCGATCGGTAATAGTAACGAATATAAACATAAGGATATGACAAAAATCTTATTACTTAGGGGAATAACATATAAAAAAAACGGGTATTAAAGTGGGGCGGGGTGTTACACCCATGGTCAGGCTCGGCTAATCAAAAAGTCCAAGCTTCGCATATATATTAAAAAGTTCTTTTTCGCCATAGGTTCAATCTTCAGGCATTTTCGGTAATCATTACCATTTAACATGCCTTTTATGATTTTCATTTATCGAAATTTAACACATTTAATATAATCGGATTCAGTTTTTTATTTTTCGACAATCCCATTCCGTATTATAACATAAAATGGTTATCCATATTACTTAAAACTAATTCTCTTTATTCTAATTTATTTGGCTGCCAAGGAAAAGAAATTGGCTTTAATTAATTATTAAGGCAACTTTTGATATTTTCGATTAATACTTAAAAAAAATAAAATCTTAATTAAAAACGTAAGTAATTATAATTTACGGTTATCGAAATGCAAAAATATATATTACGCTTTATAAAATAACTATATTACGAATAATCGATAACGACAAAATAATTTTAAAATATTATTAATTAAAAAAGGATATTTTAAAATTAAATATTTAGGAAACCTTATCCGGAACAAATTTTTAACAACCCGATTTCGGAAAATTATAAGCTTAAAAATATCCAAGTTTAAAAACATAAATTAATTACCTATGTTCTAAACCGACGGCATAATTTAAAATATAACGTATTTCTTAAAAACTCTTATTTAATAAAATAGAATTCGGATATTTAAAAACAAGATAATAAATATAAAATTAATTAAAATCAATTAAAATCAATTATTAAATATTAATTTATTAAAATTTAAAAACGGAAATACGTTATTAATAACGTATTTACGTAAGTTTTAAATTATTTAACGTTAAAGTAACGCCGTTATAATTAACGATATGGATTAAATTATTAACGAAAATAAAAAAAGAATAAAATTATAAAGCTTATAATTTCGTTTATGAAAAAAAAGATTTGGAAAAGAATTAATATTCCTTAATTGAATTGAAAAAATAAAACCGATTTATTAAATAATATATTTTAGAACATTTTCGTTTTAATAAGCCAATAGTCCGTATAAGCTTTACTTAAAAATATTCTTTGGGATTTGCTAATATTAATTAAAAAATCTTCTTAATAATAAAATTAATAGTAAAAATATTAATCGTAAACTTCAAAACGATTTAATCCAATATTTATCGCCAGCAATATACCAATCAAAAAAAACGGGTTTACCTAAGTAAAAAAAAAATTTTTATTATAATTGCAAAAAGATCTAAAAATATAAACGAAAATATTAAACGCCTTAAATTTCTTTATATTTACGTATACAAATAACAAGTTTAAATTATTAAATTATAGTCGGGGTGCAAAAGTCTCGGTTTAATCTCCACACCCCATATATTCAACTACCACCTTCATAATTTCATTTATACGTTTTTCAACCAACTCTTAATAAAATTGCTAACGATTTTCATTATTTATAAATAAATGGATTACGTATACGGTAAGTTATTTTAATATTTCATATACCAGCCTTAAGTTGTAATTATAATTTCGATCCGCCTTAATATATTATTTATTAAGTTATTCAACATATTTTTTACGAAATTTTCCTATATAGTAATTGTAATAGCAATAAGTAAATCTAGTGCTTCCTGCGTATTGCCGAATAACCTAAATTTCGGTTCTTTTTTTTAAATACGTTTTTTTAGTAGCTTTTATATATTTTCGATAAGGTTCAAGTCGGGCGAATATAAGGGCCATTCCAGCATTTCGACGGCCTGCCTTTAAAGCTATTTCTTTATGATTCGGGCGGTATGAACGGGAGCGTTATTTTGTATGAAAATAAAGTCGCCATTAAGGTATTTGGGAAGGTATTTGTTAAGGTAATTACGATAAACGCGGCCGGTTATTCCGCCCCGGGCGGCCTTAGGGTCCTTATTAAAAGCTATTAGGAAGTTCCGTTTTTTATACCGGATACTACCCCAAAATATTTGCGTTTGGCCGGTTTTTTTGTATCGGGGCTGTACATATTTAGGTAATAAATAAGATTTTTTTTATTTAAAGGAAAACGGTTAATAATTAACGTAATAATTAAGGTGGAAAAGGATAATATATTAAAGATTTTTTCGGCGGAAAACCTATTACGCCTGTTTACCGTAATTACGATTTATATTCGTTTCGTTATTAAATAAAACTTTTCGTTATTATTTGGGGGGTTTATTACGGTATTCCAAAACCCAAAAAAGGTTTTGTTTCGTATATTCCGGAATTAAAAACGGACGTTAAAGTACGTATTAATGTATTATCTTTTTTCGGCGAAATTACCGCGTTAAAGTTTACCTAAAAATATATAAATAATATAATTCGATAAGTTTAGTAATAAATATAAAAAGATTAAAATTAATAAATTGCTATAAATATTTTTTATGGACCGGCCGAAGTTTATGTAGGCGACCCGAATGTGGCAAAGATTGAGCTGAATTTTAACGCGTATAACGATTACAGACGCCCTAGACGGTAATAAGGGATATTCCGTATTTTCTCGCGATTTCGGTAAAGCCGTCGCCTAAATTTTTTTCGGACTTCCATTTCGTTTTCGTATAAGGTAACTATTCTTTTCGCGAAGCAATTGGACCCAAATTGAGTTGTTTATTTATGATTAAAGTATGAAGGGTGTTGGCGTTGAAATTGGAAGAAATACGCGTTTTTGTGGAGCGTGCAGAAATTTACCGAGACTTTTGCACCCCTACTGTATATTAATCCCGAATTATTTTTTTCCGATTAATAAATTTCGTTAAAATTTAGCCAATTTACTTAAAATCCGTTAAAGTTATTAAAGATTATAATATAACCAAGAGTATTGCCTATTCCGGAATTTCTTATTATCCAAAACAATAAAAATTTAATATCGAATATTATTAATCGTTACCGATTATTTAAACCTAAATACGAAAACGAAATGAATAACGAATTACTTTTAAATAATCCCAGTAATTTTTTAAAGCCGGCTATAAAAATAATTAAAAGGCGGATAACGGAAATACAGGATATTATTATTAAAATATTCAAAAGGTAATAGGTTTAACTTATTTAAACTTTATTACAAATTTTTACGAGATTTATAATATTTATTTTTAAAAATATATTTTTAAAATTCTCGAATTAATATAAATACGGATTTCCAGTAAATATTATAAATAAATTTACTTTTTTATAATATTGTCAGATATATCCATTTTATTAAAATTTCGTTTTTTTTGCTATTACGGTTCCCGATTAATTTAAAAAATTCAGCAGATTATATCGGAAATATAAGTTTACAAAGGCGGAAATAATTAATAAATTACCTTATTAAATAAATAGCTTTTTTATAAAACATTAAGTTAAATTATTTTTTAAGGTATTACTATTTAGAATAAAATAATTAGGAAAGTTTGAAAAACATTTAAGCTATAAAATTTAAAGTAAATATAGATTATTAACGATTAGTTAAAATATTAATAAAACAAATTTAATATAATATATTTAATTAAGTTTATAAGTATTACTTAAAACATGTTATTAAAATTTACCATATTTTTAAAAGAATTAAATTTAAAAGCAAAATTGCAAATAAAAATAAATATACCGACATTTTATTAAAAGCATTTTTAATTAATTATTTCGAAATGTTTTTAAATAATTTATTTATAAAGTTCGAAAATGTATATATAACGTTTTATAACACCGCCGTAATATTAATTAAAAACTGGTTTTTTTATAAGGTTAAATTAATTAAATATAAAGGGCGAAAATAATTATTAAATACGATTTGTTTTAATTTTAGCTAAATAAGAAAGATTTAATAATAAAATCTTAAGTTTATTAAATGAACTAATTTTAGATTTGAACTTTTTTTATCGGCAAAATGTAATTAGATATCGGAAATTATTAATAGTTTATGAAAATTTAAAGTTATTTAAATATAATAAATTCAAAGTTTTAACGCTTTTAAAAACAAATAGAAAATCGTAAAATTATCCGCTTATCGTAATAGTACATATTTTTAAGCCAAAAACTATCCTAAGTACAACATAACAATATTAATTTATTAATTCATATAATAAATCTTTAACCTGACGATTTTAATAAAATAAGATTATATTATAAATAAAGTAATTACTAAAATAATTTCCGAAACCGCAAAAAACGATTTAATAATTTTTAAAAAAAAACAACCTATTAATTTTACCGTAAATAGAAATACGTAATATATATATATAAGTTATTTTCAAATATGGAAAAACCTGGCTTAATTTCTTTCGATAATAACTAATATATATTTTTTTTCGAGTTTAAAATTACTCTGTTTAATTTAAGTATAATATAAATTTCGGTAATAGTGTAAAATTAAGCAATCGATAAAAGGATTTTTATTTGGAAAAAGAGTTTAAAATAAATATATAATTCGCTTAATTTTTTTAATTATTTTAGGAATAAAATAAAATATTATAATTATTAACAAAAAATTTTTAAAAATTTTAAAAAATTTAAATTTATTATTAATCAGGATTTCACCCGTTTTAATACCCCGGACGTACCTTATTTCACAATAATCCTAAAGCTTAATTAACCGGATTTCGTTATTAATTAAAACCATATTATTAAAATTAATATATTTTATTTTATTATAAAAAAAGGCATTTTATAAAAAAACATTTTTAATTAATTAACTTTAAAACAATTATATTAAGAATAAAAGTATTCGGCATTTTAAAAAGATTTACGGATTAAAAATTAATACAAATAATTAGTTCCTTATATTTATTAATATTATATTAATTAAATAACCTGGTAAAAAAAAGAAAAATATCGGCGAATCCATTAAAAAAATAAGGTCGATAATAATAAACTTATGCAAAATAAACGTTTGTTTTTAAATGCCGAAATAAAAATATATATGGATTATACTCTTAATTACGGTAAATTAATTAATAAATAATTAGTAAAATATTAAAAAAATTGAGATTAACGAAAATATGAAAACAATATTTAACATTAATTAATTAAAATTAATTAAAGTTTACCCGGATTTTAATAAAAATTTTAAAATTCTTTTTGGCCGTAAAAACCCTGGAAATATTAAATCGTAAAAATAAAAAAATAATTAAAATAACGGAAGCAAAAGTCCGTAGCTTTATATTTCTTAAATTACGATAAACGCCTAAACCTTTAATTATAAATATTAAATATAAACCGCAAAAACAAAACCAAATAAATATTTTGCCCATATAATAATATAATCTGACTGAATATATTATCCCGTTATTTCCATTTATTATTAAAATTAATTTTGAAAAAAAAGAAAGTTTAATTAATAATATTATTAATACCGGAACCAAATCCAATATTCCAATTTTATCGTGCGTTCAAAAATATGGGTTAATAATATAACAAATACGGGTTTTTTTATAGGATTTAATTTCCAAAATAGGATTAAATTTAAAAACGTAATCGAAATTCCGATTTAATTAATTAATCGATTATTTATTATTATTTGTTTTGTTATTAATAATAACCATATAATATAATTATTAATAATAAGACTTAATTTTATAATAAACTTGAAAATAATATTAAATATGGACCCAAAAGTAATACAAAGAAATTGTAAAATTTACTGCAATGAAAATTATTATTTTTTTAATACCGGCAAAACAAATTAACCGTAATATTCGTACGGATACCTAACTTGAAAAAATACAGCCAATAAAGTTATAAATTATTTTATTAATATAAATAAACTTTTTACAAACTTTTATATATTTTCGTTTAAAAAACATTCCTTAATTAAAATTATAAAACAATTTAGAAAATTATAAAAAATAAGTTAAACTTTAAGAATAAGATTTTGAGATAATTTAATAACGAAAAGTTGATATATACGTTATATGGAATTTTATCGGCAGAAATGTGCAATAATATTAAAAAACTCGGTTTAAATTAATATTATATATAAGCCCAAGTAAAAAAACAAAGTTTTTATTAATAATATATTATCTGATAAATAAATATTACCTAAGAACCCAAATTAGAAAATTAAGGAATTCGAAAAAGCTATGCAAATAATTAAAAAATAAGAAAATATTTTAAATACATTTAATATATTATTAACGGCATTATTTCCCAAGTTTATTTCGATATATTTTCGAATTCGATTAACCGAAAAAAAATTTAAGGTTTTACTTAATTAAATCGGCGACAGGTTTTCTGTATAAAGAAAGTTTTTTTAAGAAAATATTATTTCGGAAAGAAGCTGCCTTAAAATAAAATTAGCAGAAATGTAATCGAATTAAAAGAATTATTATATTTGTTTACGAAATCAACATTATTTCTCATAAAATATGGTAAATTCAGGGTATTATGGTACTAATTAATATGAAAAATAAGTTAATTAATATATTACGAACATATATCGAAAAAGAATATTTAAATAATTACATACTACGTATCGGAATATTTGGTTTTTTATAAAAAAAATAGCGGTTTGCGATTAATTAATTTTACGATAAAATTAAATATTATTACTTTATAAAATATACTTACGCCAAAGAATTACGACAAATATTTTGCAAATTTCGCTATATATATTTTTAATTTAACTTATAAACTTTTTCTTTAAATATAATTAAATTATTTTAACTTTTATAAACAAAAATAAAATAACGTTTGTAACAACGTTAAAGTTATTTCGATATATTATTATATTTACAAGATTTATTAAGTTTATAATTTATTATTATCGTAAAATCGAGAAAATCCTTTATAATTTAATATCCAAAATTACCCAATTATTCGTAAATAACGTTATTATTAAGGGATTAAAAATGTAATATATTAATATTAAAAGTTTCCTCGGAATTCGACGGTTTATCTTGAAATATATTATTAATATAAATAAAACCCTTTTTAATTACGAATTTACCGGAATTATAATTAATATATAAAGCATTTTAATAATATTATAAATTTATAGTTTTAATTAGATTTTCTTACGGTATTAATAATTATTAATTTGATATAATTAAAATAATAAAAATTCTGGAAATTTATTTTTATAAAAATGTATCGAAAAATAATATCTTTTTAAAAAGTATTATTTATTATCGAATATTTATAATATATAATATTATTAAGGTAAAACCTTGGATTAATTTATTCTGTAAAAATAATTTTTTTTATTTAAGGCCTTAATTAAAAATAAGTTATAAAAATATTTAAAAAGGAATTTACGACGGTTTTAACCTTAATTATTATTAATTATAATTCCGAAATAAAAAGATTTATTATAAGGATAAATTCCTACGGGCAATATTTTAGAAAGATTTGAAGTTAAATAATTAATAATATAAAATACTCGGTACGTTATAAAAATAATACATAAAAAAAGCCGAATTAAATTATGATATTATTAAGCTAAAATATTAAATTATTTTTAAAATTTTAAAATAATTTCTGAATTATATTTATAAAATTTGGGTTAAATTGAAAATTAACGTTAAAATATTAGTTATATAAATTAATAATTTTATAAATTTATTATCTGGTATTTTATTAAATGGTTAAATAACGTAAATTAAGTTTTTCGATTTCGAAATTAAATATATCTTTAATAAAACAATACAGCCGTTAATAAATTATCAAAAAATATTAACTGAGCTTTTTAATAAATTAAAGAATTAATAAAAACAAAAAGTTAATAACTTTGTTAATATTTAACTAAACGTTATTTAATTAAATTTTGTAATAGTAATAATTTAAATAAAAAAAAGAAATAATTTTAATGAAAATTTGATTTAAATAGTTATAATAATACGCAAAATATCTAATAATATTAAAACCTTTTGATCATTTATTAAAAATAACGATAATAAAATAAATAAAGTTTAAAACCGAAACCTTAAAAAATTTTGTCCAAAATAATATTTTATAGCATAAAACGAAAAAATAATATAATAATTATAAAGTTATTAATAACAAATAAAAATACTTCATAATAATTAAATAATATTACGAAGATTACGGTGATAAGTGATAAAATATAATATATTAATACCTAATTATTTTATATTATTAACGTAATATATATAAGTATATATGGCAAATAATTTTTATTTACGTTTTATATTAAAAAGTTATCAATTAACGTTTCGAAAAAAAAAATACAAATTTTTAAATTCTTTAAATATTATAATTATTTGGGTTATTAACGTTTAATTTATGCCAAACGATAACGGATATAAGGTAATTATTAATGCTTAATACGAATTATCCGGATATTTCGAAATTAAAATTTTACGTACGGTGATTTTTACAGTAATTAGAAAAATTTTAACTAAATGTATTTTTTATTAATACGGAATTCCGATTAAATTTAAATTAATAAAGGTTTTAAGAATAATGGAAAAATTATCAAAATTTGCGAAATATTTTTAATTAAGCGAAAAATTAAAGTTATATATGTTATTTGGCGGTAAGAATTAATCGAAAAAATATATATTCTAATCGTTAAAAAATTCATAAAAGTCATGGATAATATAAGTAAAAAGTAATTTATATTCTTACTTAAAATAATATTTACGAATAATACCATTATACAAAATTACGGGTTTAGCTTTTATAAATTATTATACGGCCAAAAAAGATTTTTATTAATAGGAATTATAATATCGATATAAAGGATTATAATATAAAATTTTAATATATTAAGAAAAGATTTAAGTATATAATAAATTGAATTATTAAACCGTAAAGCTAATAATATTATTACAATCATTAAAATAATTATTACGTAATATTTTGAATTTATTTAATTTATTAACTTAAAAAATAATAACATAAGAAGGATTTAATATATAGAAATTAATACTTTGGTATTACTTTATAATATATTATAATATATTAATATATTTAAAAAATAAAAATAAAATATTAATAATTATAACTGTCATTAATTAATATTTTAATTAATTAAAATATATATCGTTTAAAAGAAATTCATAAAATATTATTACGGCATACCTTTTTATTAATACATTAAAGTAATTTACTAAAAATAAAAAAAAGATTAAATGTCAATTAATTTATAAAAAAGCAATTAAATGAAATTATTCTGTAACGAATTCAATTAATTATATAATATTACGAACGAAACCTTAACCGGTATAAATATCGAATTACTACAAAATTAATAATTTAAAATTACCGAACTTATTAAAATAAATATTAAAATTTAAATACCGAAAAAATAATTCGAAAATTAAGTAATAATAAATAATAATAATATATATAAAATTAAATAATTTAGCCGAAAAAACAATTTATTATAGATATGAATAAAGTATTAATATATAAAAAAACCATTAATTTATCTTCTTACAAAGCTTTCAAAACTGTTAAGATATTGAGATAACGATTTACCCATATTTTTTATAATATTATAAATTTTAATTATATAATAGCAATTGGTAAACTTATTTTAATCAAACTTAAAAACGATTTATTATTAAATTCGTACAAAAACTTATAATTAAATTTATAAATATTTAATTTAATTTACAGTTTTTTAAAAAATACGTTTGGAAATTTTTAAATTAATTATTTTTAAAAATATAATTATATATATTAATCAATTGAATATAATTATTATAGGTATTGTTTATGAAATTAAAAACGATATATATTCGAAAAATAGAAATATTTCGTAATTTTTAGGCGATTTAAAAACGTAATGACATTTTTTATAAAGTTCGTAAAATATTAAATTAAGTACTTTAAAAATTTAAATAAATAACTTATTTACGTATCGAAAATACTTAATAAAATATACCGAAAATTAATTTCAAAAATTAACGCGGGTAATTTTAATAAATACTGTTTTTATTCCGGCCTTATTTGTAAAAAATAATATTTTGGTAATTAGTAATTAGGCGTTAATAATTTCCTAAATATTAATACCGGTAATTCGTTATTTTAGGAATCGATTAATAACAGAATTAAAAAGCAATAAAATAAATATTATTTTAAATATTTATTATTAATTAAGATAAAATGAATTACTATAAAAAATAATTTATTTCGAAATATTAAGAAAAACAATAAGTAATAATTAGGTTAGGATTTTAAATATCGATTATATATTAAAATATAGAAAAGAAATGCTGGCGAAAATATAATTTGCCAATATTAATAAATGGATTAAAAATTGGTTAATAATTTTTGGATCGGAAAAGATTAATAAATTTAAGGATAACGAAAATTCCTTAATATTAATATTAAGTATGAACGTTATTAATCGGTAATTTTTAAAGAATTATTCGACAGTACCTAAAATTGGAAAAATTGTTATATTCTTTGTTACGGATAATAAGGTTTAGGCAAAAATAAATTATTTATAATTAAAATTATAAAAAAAAATAATTATTATTTTTAATACTATTACGAAATCAATATTTAAAAAAAGATGTAATTTGGGTATAAAACCTTAACGATATATAGGATTTTGGCTTTTATGAATATCGGAAAAGTTAATCGGAAATGTTTTATTACGTTGAAATTAAAAAGGAAAAGATTTATTTATTTTGCAGATAAAAGGTTTAGCAAGTATAAGATATTTTAAGATTTTAAAAATATGATAACGATATGCCGAAAAACGATTAAGATTTTGGAAATTTTGATTATATCGAATTTAATTGATTTTAATAATATCGGAAATTTTATTTTTAGTTAACGGATAATTTATTTATTTATTTAATTTTTTAAAATCCGTATTAAGATGAGAATTTTAACGTTTAGGATGTTTTAATGGTTTAAAAATATTTATAATAAATTGATTAAACGTACTAAATAAAAAAATGTATATAAATATGTGTATTAATATACGTAAATAAAAGATACATATTATTAATAAAGAAAGATGAAGAATTATAAAAAATAAAATTTGAAAAAGTATAAAACTAATAACCCTTATAAATAATTAATCGGAAACGATAATTACGTACGGTATTTTTTTTAATAATATTAAATAAGAATTTCCTGGAATCTTTTCGGCGTACTAGAATTTTCTTTAGAAAAATAATTAAAAGCTGTAAATATTAATCAATTATTATTATTTTTTATTATTATTATTAAATTATTAGAAAACGATTAAAACCTTATTTTCTCCCGGAATAACTAGGTTGGAAAAAATATAAGGAATTAAATAGCGATTAGTAATTAAAAAACAAAATATAAAAAGATAAAAAGAAAACTTTTTAACGTAAGAAATTAATTAAAAAATAAAACTAAAATCTTATATTAAAAATATTAAAGGATGTATCCCGTTAAAAAAGAAACGATTAATTAGTAAAAATGTAAATATAGTATGCTTATTATGGCGTTAGGTTATTATTGTTTTTTACGATAAAACGGGAACGTTTTTTATCGTAAGAAAAAAGAATTAAAATAAAGCGGGGTGTTACACCTATGGTCAGGTTCGGCTAATTAAAAAATCCGAGTTTCGCATATATATTAAGAAATTCTTTTTCGCCATAAATTCAACTTTTAAGCATTTTCGGTAACTATTACCACTTAGCATACTTTTTGTTATTTTCAGTTATTAAGGTTTAATACCTTTAATTTAATTTTTTATTTTTCGATAATCCTATTCCGTATTATGATATAAAATAGTTATTTATATTAATCAAAACTAATTTTCTTTACTCTACTTTATTTGGCTGCTATGAAAAACAAACTGGCTTTAATTAATTACCGAAATAACCTTCGATATTTTCGATTAATATTTGGAAGAAAATAAGGTTTTAATTAAAAATACGGGTAATTATAATTACAGCTGTAAAAATATAAAAATGTATATTATATTTTACAAAATAACGATATTACGAATAATCGATAACGGTAAAACGATTTCAAAATATTATTAATTATAGGAGGATATTTTGGAATTAAGCATTTACGGGACTTTATCCGGAGCCAAATTTTTAACAAATCGATTTTGGAAGATTAAAAGCTTAAAAATATATAGATTCGAAAATATAAACTAATTACCCATGTTCGAAACCGACAATATAATTTAGGATAAAATGAATTTTTGGAGATTTTTATTTAATAAAATAAAATTGGGATATTTGGAAAAAAAATAATAAATACAGAATAAATTAAAAGTAAAAATTAATAAATTATATTTAATTAAAACCAATTATTAAAAATCGATTTATTAAGATTTAAAAACCAAAATACGTTACTGGCGACTTATTTATGTAAATTTTGGGTTTATTAATACTAAAATAACGCCGTTATAGTTAACGACATAAATTAAATTATTAACGTAAGCAAAAAAAGGAATAAATTTATAAAACCTATAACTTCGTTTACGAAAAGAAATTCGAAAAAGAATTAATATTTTTTTAATATAATTAAAAAATTGGATTAATTTATTAAATAATATATTTTGAAATATTTTCGCCTTAACAAGCTAACATTCTATATAGGTCTTATTTGGAAATATTTTTGAAAATTTATTAAGATTAATTAATATAATTATTTTAGCAGTAATATTAATAATAAAAGTTTTAATCGTAAAGTTAATAACGATTTAATCCGATATTTACCGCCAGTAATATATTACTTAGAAAAAACGGGTTTACTTAAGTAAAAAAAAACATGATATTTTTATTATAATTACGAAAAATTTAAAAAATATAGACGAAAATATTAAAAGCTTTAAATTTCTTTATATTTACGTATGCAAATAATAACCTTAAATTATCAAATTATATTAACCTTAAATCATTTTTTTAATTAATAAATTTTGTTAAAATTTAGCCGATTCGCTAAAGGTCCGTTAAAATTATTAAAGATTATAATATAATAGAAATTATTGCTTATTTCGGAATTCCTTATTATCCTAAAACATTAAAATTTAACATTAAATATTATTAATCGCTATTTATTATTTAAATTTAAATACGAAAACGAAATTAATACTAAATAATTTTTAAATAATTTGATTAATTTTTAAAATCGCTTATGCAAATAATTAAAATCCTGGTATCGGAAATACCGGAAATTATTATTAAAATACCTAGAAGATAATAAGTTTAACTTATTTAAATGTTTTTATAAATTTTTATTAAATTTATGATATCTATTTTTAAAAATATATTTTTGGCATTCATTAATGAATGTACATACGAATTCCCAGTAAATATTATAAATAAGCTGGCTTTTTTTATAATATTACCGAATATATCTATTTTTCTAAATTTTCGTTCTTCTGGTATCATAGTTATTAATTAACTTTCGGGAATTACTAAATTATATCGGAAATATAAGTTCATAAAGGCGGAAATAATTAATAAGTTATTTTATTAAATAAATAAACTTTTTATAAAAAATCTATTTAAAATTATTTTTAAAAATATCGCGATTTGGAATAAAGTAATTAAAAATATTTTAAAATTTTTAATTTCTAAGATCTAAAATAAATGCGAAGTTTTAAAAATTAATTAAAATATTAATAAAATAAGTTTAATGTAATATATTTAATTAGGTTTATAAATATTACTTAAAATATGTTATTAAGATTTATAATATCGTTAAAAAGTTAAATTTAAAAACAAAATTACGAATAAAAATAAGTATACCGAAAACTTATTAAAGGGATTTTTAATTAGTTATTTCGAAGAAACCTTTATTAATTTATTTATAGAATTTAAGGATTTATACGTACCGCCTTGTAATATTACAGTAATATTAATTAAAAACTGGGCTTTTAATAAATTTAAATTAATTAAATATAAAAAATAAAGGTAATTATTAAATACGGTTCGTTTCGATTTTAATTAAATAAAAAAATAAGATAATAAAACTTTAAGCTTATTTGATAAAATAATTTTCGATTTAAACTTTTCTTATTAGCAAAATATAATTAGGTATTAAAATTATTAATATTTTACAAAAATTGGAAATTACTTAAACACGATATATTCAGAATTTAAACGCCTTTAAAAAAATAAAAATCGTAAAACTGCTCGGTTAACGTAATATTACGTATTATTAGGCCACAAGTCGCCTTAAGCATAATATAATAATATTATTTTATTAATTAATATAATAAAGTTTTAAATGGATAATTTTAATAAAACAAAATCTTATTCTATATCAAGTATTTATTAAAGTAATTACCGAAAGTACGGAAAACAATTGAATAATTTTTAAAAATAAATTTATTAGTTTTACCGTAAATAAAAATATATAATATATACGTATAAATTGTTTTCAAATATGGAAAAAACGGGTTTAATTTCGTTCGATAATAACATATATTCGATTTTTTTCAGATTTAAAGTTAATCGGTTTAATTTCAGTATAATATAATTTTTGACGATATTTTAAAATTAAGCGATCGATAAAACTCTTTTTGTTTAAAAAAAGATTTGAAATAAATATATAATTTGTTTAATTTCCGTAATTATTTTAAGGATAAAATAAAATATTATAATTACTAATTAAAGTTTTTTGAAAAATTACAAAAATCCAGATTTAATATTAATTAGGATTTTATCCGTTTTAATATCCCGGATATACTTTATTTTACAATAATTTTAAAACTTAATTAACCGCAACCCCTTATTAATTAAAACCGTATTATTAAGATTATTATATTTTAATTTATTATAAAGAATTAAAAGCTGTTTTATAAAAAAGTATTTTTGATTAATTAACTTTTGAATAATTTTATTAAAAGCAAAAATATTTGGCATTTTAAGAAAATCCGTATATTAAGTATTAGTATAAACAATTAACCTTTTATACTTATTAATATTATATTAGCTAAATAACTTAATAAAAAAAAGAAAATACCGCCGATTCTATAAAAAAACTAAAATTAATAATAATAAATTTATATAAAATAAACCTTTATTTTTAAATACCGAAATAAAACTATAAATAAATTATACCTTTAATTACGGTAAATTAATTAATAAGTAATTAATAAAATATTAAAAATTTAACATTTATGAAAATACGAAACAAAAGTTCAAAATTATTTAATCGAAATTAATTAAAATTTCCACGGATTTTAATAAATTTTTTAAAAGCTTTATAATTGTAAAAACCCTCAAAGTATTAAATTATAAAAATAACAAAAAGATTAAAATAAAGAAAATAAAAGTCTGTAATTTAATATTTATTAAATTATAATAAACGCTTAAGATCCTAATTATAGGTTTTAAATATAAATTAAAAAAATAAAACGAATTTAATATTTTGCCTGTGTATAATATAATCTGATTAAATATATTACCCTGTTATTCCGATTTATTATTAAAATTAATTTTGGAAAAGAAAAACTTAATTAATAATTTTATTAATACTGGAATTAAATTAAATGTTATAACCCTATTACAATTTAAGAAATATCGGTTAATAATACGATAAATACGGGTTTTTGTATAGGATATGATTCCTAAAAAAGAATTAAATTTAAAGGCATAATTAACGTTTTAATTTGATTAATTAATTAATTAATTATTAATTCGTTTTTTGTTATCGAGGACATACCGTATAGCACAATTATTAATATTGGGATTTAATTTTATGGCAAAATTGAAAATAATGTTAAATATGGATCCAAAAATAATAAAAAATTTTTTAAAATTTGGTTTAATGAAAATTATTATTTTTTAATACCAATAAGGCAAATTAGCTGTAATATTTATATAGATAACTAAGCTGAAAAAATACAGCTAATAAACTTATAACTTATTTTATTAACGTAAATAAACTTAATAACGAAAAAATAAATAAATTTATTATAAACCTTTATATATTTTAAATTAAAGAAATATCTTTTAATCAAAATTATAAAGCGCTTTAGGAAATTATAAAAAATAAGTTAAACCTTAGGAACAAAGTTTTGAGACAATTTAGTAACGGAAAATTGACATATATGATATATAAAACTTTATGGGAAAATATATGTAATAACATTTGGGAAAAAAAACGGTTTAAATTAATATTATATAGAAACTTAAATGGAAAAAAATATTCTTATTAATAATATATTACCCGATAAATCGATATTAATTAAGGACCCAAATTAAAAAGTTAAGAAGTTCGAAAAAGTTATATAAATAATTAAAAAGTCAAGAAATATTTTAAATAAATTGGGTATATTATTAACGGTATTATTTCTCAAATTCATTTCGATATTCCGCAGGATTGAATTAACCAAAAAATTAAGGTTTTATTTAATTAAATTAGTAATAAGTTTACCTGTATAAAAAAACCCTTTTTTAAGCAGATCTTATTTCGGAAAAAAATTGCCTTAAAATGGAATTAAGAAACATATAGTCGAATTAAATAAATTATTATATTTCTTTACGAAATTAAAATTATTTCTTATAAAATATGGTAAATTAAGGGCATTATGGTCCTAATTAGCATAAGGGATAAATTAATCGATGTATTATAAATACGTATTGAAAAAGGAATATTCGAATAATCGTATATTGTATACCGAAATATTTAGTTCCTTATAAAAAATGGCGGTTTGCGATTAATTAATTTTGTAACGAAATTACACTTTATTATTTTGCGGGATATATTTATGCCGGAAAAATGCGACGAATTTTCCGTATATTTCGTTATATATTTTTTAATATTCTTTAAAAAGTTTTCTTTACGTAAAATTAAGTTATTTTAATTTTTGTTAGCAGAAATATAATAACATTCGTAATACCGTTAAAATTATTTCCATATGTTATTATATTTATGGAATTTTTTAATTTTATAATTTATTTTTATTATTTAATAGGGAAAGTATTTTATAATTTAATATTCGAAATTACGCGATTATTTATAAATAACGTTAGTATTAAAAGATTAAGAACGTAATACGATAATGTTAAGATTTTTTCCGAAATTTAACCTTTCGTCTTTAAATATATTAATAATATAAATAAAACTTTTTTTAATTGCGAATTTGCCGAAATTACGATTAATATATAAAAATCCTAATAATATTGCGAATTTACGATTATAATCAGATTTTTTTATAATGTAAATGGTCGTCGACCTGATATAATTAAAGTAATAAAAGTTTTGGAAATTAGTTTTGACAAAAATATATTAGAAATTAAAGGTTTTTTAAGAATTACCGTTTATTATCCAATATTTATTATGTATTACGTTATTAAGGTAAAACTTTTTATTTATTTATGTTATAACAATAAGATTTTTATTTAAAGCCTTAATTAAAAGTATATTATAAAAACGTTTAAAAATATTTATAACGGCTTTAACTTTAATTATTATTAATTATAATCCTGGAATAAAAGAAATTATTACAAGGACGAATTCGTACGGGCGAGATTTCGGAAAAACGTTAAATTAAGTAATTAATAACGTAAAATACCCGGCGTATTATAAAAATAATATTTAAAAAGGAGCCGAAGTTAATTACGATATTATTAAACTGGAATATCGAATTATTTTTAAAACTTTAAAGCGATTCCGGATTTATATTTATAGAATTCGGTTTATATTAGGTATTTGTAACGAACCTGTCATACATCCACCTGGAGGTATGAGCAGTATCCGAAATGGGGTCTTGATTTGCAGGTAATAATAGGGCGAAGAATGATTTAGTGGTCTGTTCGTTAAAGAGATTTAAAGACTTTTCCCTTAATTAGAGAACGGTGCAGTTGCCTTTTGGTTAAGGGCTTAGGTTAATAGCTAAGGAGCGGAACTAAGTAGGTGCTATTTATATAAAAAACCGATTTATTATATATCCCAATTCTTAAAGTGAGTATGTCGTGGATTTATGTGATTTATGTAATTTGGTTAAATTATTTAAATTAATTAGATCACTTAAAAAGCCAAGTTTTTCTGTCCGGAGTTTTTTCGTAACAGGTTCGTACTAGGCCTTATAAGTAAGTTTTTTCGAAACAGGAACCCCTGTTCCTGTAACATTATTTCCCTTTTTTAAGGATTTTTGTTTTAAAGATAAGTACCGTAGGTGGCCGCTTCGTTTTTGGAAAGAATTGGAGACGTCCTAATTAACTTTATTATAATAAGGCGTATTTAAAAAGAAAAAAAAACCTTATTTGAATTAACGCGATTTTTGCGACGTTCGAACTAATTCGATAAAAAGGTTTGGCGTTAAGGCTTTTCCTTATTCTAATTATATTCGTTTTGGCAAAGCTGAATGTTTTTTTGCTTTTGATATTTTAAGTTATGATTATTGTATTTGTCGCCAGCGCCTAACTTATAACGTTTTGACCATAAACTCCTTGGTAAAACTGGGCGAAATGTATGATCGGCTGAAAAAAAAAACAAAAGAAAACGGAGGACACCTTAGTCGAATATCAGGAGGCTGCCGAAAAGAAAATAAGAAAGCTGGTTGGTCGGATAAGGCGTTTATATTTTTAATAAAAAATTTTAAAAAAAAAGGTTATAACCATTTTAAAGAAAGGAAAAAAACTAAATCGGTTGGAAAAGTAAGAAAAATTGGAAGAAAAACGCCGTCAAACTGAGGCGGAATAAGCGCAGTTTATTTCCAAAATAAATGCCGTTATGGAAATATTTGTTTTTTTCGACTGGAACGCCGAAGGTTTAAATTTAAGCGGGGGACCGTTATCGCCTACAACCTTGGCCGCGCTGGAAACGGTCGGTTAAGATTTTGGCGGTAAAACGTCTTAATTAGGTCCATCGCATTCGTTAAGTAATTAAGTAATTTTTATGTATTTTTTTATATAAGTATTTTTTTATTTAATTAGGTATTGGATTTTGTTTTTAATTATTTTGGAATCCAATATTTATTCGATTTTGTATTTATTAAAGTTTTTTTCGAATTCCAAGTTTATTTTTAACAGGACGTTTTTACGTATTAGTTTAAGTAAGAAAATATAAAAAACAAGGTATATTTTTATTTTCTTGGGTAACGATAATTAATAATTGGTTTTAGAAATAACTTTTTTAATTTTAAACGGACCGAATTTTTTAAAATCGAACTTATTATTAAGTTTTTTTTATTTTAATTTATGAAATATTCGAAATTACGTTTTGTTTCTAACGTAATAAATAAACCTTATTTCTTTTCGTTAAAATTGGTCCCTTAATTTTTTTCTTATTATAATACTGGGTTATTTATTATTAAAAAAAATCGTAATTTATTTTGGAAACGAACTTAAATCGTTTTAATTTTTATTATTATCGCCTTTATTTTCAGGGTAATTATAATAATTTTAGTACCTTATTAAGTAATTATTTAGGTTATTTTATCTTTATATTATGCCCGTATATAGTTATATGGTAAAATACGCCTATATTTTCATTAACAAATATATTATAAATAATTTGTGCTAATAATAAAAACTTTATTTAATTATTTTGTTAATAATTAATATAATTTCGAAAATATTGTTTTAAGGTTTAATTAAGTTATTTTATTTATTTATTTATTTGAAAATAATACGTTATTAAAAACTTAGGCTTAATACCAATTTATTTAAAAAAATTAATATTAAATTTTAAAATAAAAAACGTATTTTTGTCGGAAATAATTTTTTTTAATATTTTATATTTATCGAAATAATATTTAATAAAGGCATAAATTAATTATTTTGCCGTTATATTTCCTTTAAAAGGTAAAAAGTATTTATATTTAATAAGTTTGTCGACAATTACTTATATTTCGTCGTATTAAACTTTAATAATTAGGTTTTTAAATGGAAATAAATTAATAATAAAGTTTTAAGCTATAATATTTTACGCCTTATTAAAAATGTCGGTAAGTTACAGTAGCCCATAGGGCTTATAACGTACTGCTTTAGTTTTATTATAAATATTATAATTCTTGATTACTTTTTTGACTATACGGCGTAACTCCGGAAAATTATATTTTTCCTAAAGTTATTTAATGGTTTTGAAAATTCCTTGGTATTTATATAATAGGTTTTTATAAAATTCTTTTACGAATTATTTTTGTTAATCCTTGGGAATATAAATTTTGCCATAATATAATAGCTAATATTTAAATTATTTTTTTAGTTATTAAATTTCTTTTTATTTTTCCGTATTATAAAAATTCCGGAATTATGTTAAAAATTCGGGAATTGGTTTTTTTATAATCTTATATAATTATACGGTATTATCCTTATTATATTATAACATTTATATGTTTTTTTAAGGATTTTGAAATCGTAATTTCTTTTGCGATTAAGAATATCTACCTGGATATTTTTTTCCTTTTAATGTAATATATCCTAAAGTTAAATTTGGACAAAAAAATTATCCATCTTTTATGTCGTTTATTTAGCTTTTAAGTTTTTATAAATCGCATAAGGTTTTTGTAATCAAAATAAATATCGAAAAGTTTTTTTATTTTTTAAAAATGTTAATAATTACTAATAACTTTTTATTATAAATCTGATATTTAAATTTTACATCTTAAAATACTTTCGAATAATATGCCATTAAGTATTATTTATTATTATTTTCTTATTGCTTTAGAATTACACCTAAGGCGTACTTTAAAGCGTTTATTTTTTGGCGTTTTTTTTTTGCCTGGATTTGGCATTTTTATTATTAATTTATTAATAATTGCCTTTTTTATTTTCCGGAATATTTCTTTTTCTTCCTTAAAAAATTTAAATTCTTTTTTAACATATTCCTTAATAATAAGTTTCGTTAATAATCTAATAATATCTCCGTATTTCTCGATTAAGCTATGTACGTAACCCGTAAATCCTAAAATTTGTCGGATATCTATAATAGTCGCCTTATCGGGAATAAGTTAATTCTTAATTACTTCCAATTTGGAACGTTAAATTTGAATTTGTCCGGGAATAAAAGTAAATCCTAGAAAATCCAATTTCTGGGTATGCCATACGTTTTTAGCTGGGTTAACTTTAATATTGGCTTCGTTTAAAGTTCTAAGCATTTGGGCCATATATTTCTTATGCTTTTTTAGGGTTTCGGAATAAATAAGGATATCGTCGAGATAAATAAATACAAATTTGTCTAAAAATTACCTAAGGGTAATTATGATTAGGTTTTGGAAACTGGCGGAAGTATTAGTAAATTTTATCGGCATTATTTTGTATTAGTAAAATCCGTATACCGTTTTAAATATTATTTTCTATTTTTCTCTTTTAGCTATTCGGATACAGTAATAACCATTACGAAAATTAAATACCGTAAATTATTTGGCTTTATTAGCATTTTTTAAAATATTTATAAATATTAAAAGGTATTTATTTTTAATTATAATATCGTTTAATTATTTATAATCGATTATTTTTCGATAAATAGAATTTCCGTTTTTATTAATTTTTTATTTGCCGTTCTTAATTTTTGGTACCATAAAAACAAGGTATTTAGTAGGGGAATTAAAAGGCTGGATGTATCTTTTTTTCAAATTTAATTTTATGTTTTTTATAAGGCTTTAAATTTTTTTAAGTTTATGTGGTAAATTTTGTAAAATTTAAGATAATATTTTTTTTGATAGGTATTCGGTAATCCCATTAACCGTATGGCGGTAGCTCATAATTTTTTTTATCTTTGAATAATCGTTTAAACCTTTAATATTTCGGAAATACGGTAAAATTTTAATCAGGAACCCGTATTTCCTTAATGATATAACAAATTTTTCGATTATCCTTCTTTAATATTTTCGCTTTGTTTTCTTAGGAAAACGCCCGTTTTTTCTAATTAATCCGTAAGTTGCTGGAATAAAGCCAAGGTATTCCCAGGATAATGTCGTATTCGAAAATGTCGGTAATATCCAGCGAAATGCATTTTTAATATTTTTAAATTTATATTGAAAATTTTTTAATTTTTCGAAAAACTTGCCATTTTTCGTATGTAAATAAGCTTTTATTTACTGTGCGTAATTTGTAAGATTTTAATTTATATTTCCAGAGAATTTAATATTTTTTTGTTATTACGGAGGAAATAAAGTTATTTTTTATGCCGGAATCGATTATCGTTTTAAACGTTTTATTTTTATACTAAAAAAAAATTTCGATTTAATTACGCATTTTTTTTGTTGTTTTATATAAGGTTTTGTAAACTGGGGTTTTTTAATACCTTAATTTCAAAGGCCTTTGTAATTTTTTAATTTTTAATGCCGTTTAACTTAAGCGAATTTTTATTTGCAAATTTTCTTAACAGTATATTTAATGTATTAATCGTTTTTGTACCGAAATTATGTTTTTTTGCCATACTTGTATTAAGGTTTCAAAATCGGATTTTTTTCCTAGTTTACCTTTAGGTTTTGTATTTTCTGAGTTATGGGATTAAAAAAGTAATTTTCCAAAAAGGGTGTTCCTATATTTAAAAGCTTATGTTGGACGTAAAATATCGGAGAATAACATAAGTATTTTTGTAATATGGCCTTTTGACTTTATTTTAATTCGGGATGTAAGTAATAAGATTTAAGGTACTTTAATTATTAGAGAATTTTAATATATCGGCATTTGTCGTCTAATTCAATAAGTATTTCTTTTTTTATTTAGGCCAAAAGTTATTATCCTTTTTGGTTTTAAAATAAATAAGGTAATCGTCCTAATAATAAATAGTAAAATGTAACAAATTATGGGGATTTACCGTTAACCCTTTTAGGTAAATAATATATTCTAAGAGCTTATAAAGTTCCGGGGATAATTATTTATGGTTTTTGTTATCTGGTCGAAATTAACCGTTTTTTATATATATCTTATATTTCTGGGAATTAAAGTAATATTAATATCTTAGCTTTATGGCTATCCTGAAAACTGTTTATCCTAGATGGTATTTACAAACTTTAACCTTAAAGTCCTTGTAAATAGGATAATTTTCGTATTTTAGGTTATCGCTTTAAATTTGAATAATTATGGCAATAATGAATTCTGGTTGGAAGGAAATCGAGCTAACCTTTTTTTTTTCCTTTTCTGCCTTATTGTCGGTTTTTTGTTTAGCCGCTTTGGTTTTTTTTGGGGTTAAGGAATCCTTTCTTTTTTAGAATTCCTTTTGGCGGGAAAGTAATATTTGCTTTTGAAATGCCCCTTTTTGTTATAATTAAAACATTTTACTTTAAACTTGTTTTTCTTAGGCTCTTTCGAAACGGAATTCGTTTTTTTCTAAGGCTTACTCTTATTTTTTTTGTTCTGGCTCTTTGAGCCCTTATCGTTACCTCGTTTGCCGGTCCTTTTTTTTCTTAAGGTACTAATTAAAAATATATCGGTTAACAATAATAACCTTATTTATATATTTGGCGAAAAATTTAACTTTTGGTTCCTTATATATTTTATCTTTAATTAAAGGTTTTAAATTATTATAATAAAAATAAAATAACGTATTTTTTAATAAGTTTAAAATAACGGCTAAGCAATTAAATTTAATTATGTATTTGGCGGCTAATTTAATCTGGTAAAAAAAATAAAACTACTTAACCGCATTTTATTTTTTATCGGGATTTCCAAATAAGGCGCGCATTTTTTTTTTAAAGTTTTTACAATTGTTAAAAATGTAATTAATAAAGTTTAATAATTTTTTAGGATAATTTTTCAAATAATTCCTTATAATAAGTTCGAACCATAAAAAAACTTTTCCGGTAAATAATTGCAAAATAATTATTACTTTTTAATAATTCTCCTTTAAAAATTTTTCATAAAACTTAAGGTATAATCTGGCCTAAACCAGAAATTTTTCCGGGTTTTCGGATCCATTATAAGGTTTTGGGAGAATTAGCTTATAGCCTTTGACGTCCGGCATTTTATAATAACTAGAAGGCGGAACTATTTTTTCTCGTAATTGATTTACGCCGAATAAAAATAAAATTAAAGTTCTTTCCTGCGTTTATCTCGTATCCAACAAAGGTGATTAGTAACCAGCCCCTTGGCTTCGCCCTTTGGCAAAATTAAACTAGGAAAAAGCCGATTTTTTTTTTAGTAAATCGAATATTTTCCTCCTTTAAGTTTTTGACTTCCTAAGCTAGAAGGTTAAGCCTTTCGTCCGTAATAAGTTTTCTTTCTTTGCCCTTCTAATTCTTAATCCTATATTTTTCCTCCGTTTCCTTTTTAACCTCCTTTTTTTCCTTTAATTCCTTTCTCTGGATTTCGATGGTATCCTTAGGAGCCGGAATAAGTTGCTATTAGGGTTACGAAAATAATAAACCTTTTTAAAATCGAATAATAAAGGGTATTATATTATTAATTAGTTAAAAAACTTTTTTAATAAGGGGTAAATCGTTAAATCTTATTAATAATATCTTATTAGCTAATAACGGGAATTGGATATATTATTTGTTTTCTAAACGTCGTTCTATATTATCGTTTGCATTAAATTTAAAAAAGTTTATACCTTAATTAAGCGGTAAATTATTCGTTAACTATTAATTAAGAAATTATCAAAATATAACGAACCTATTATATATCTACCTGGAAATATAAGTAATATCCGAAATAAGGTTTTGATTTACAGGTAATAATAAGGTAAAAAAATAATTTAATGATTTATTCATTAAAGAAATTTAAAGATTTTTCCCTTTAATAAAGAACAATATAATTACCTTTTGATTAAAAACTTAGATTAATAATTAAGGAGCAAAACTAAATAAGTGCTATTTATATAAAAACCGATTTATTATATATCCCAATTCCTAAAATGAGTATATCGTGGATTTATGTGATTTATGTGATCTGGTTAAATTACTTAAATTAACTAAATTATTTAAAAAGCCAAGTTTTTCTATCCGGAGTTTTCCCGTAACAGGTTCGTACTAGGCCTTATAAGTAGGTCTCTTTGAGACAGGAACCCCTGTTCCTGTAACAATATTAACGTTAAAATATTAATTAAATAGATTAATAATTTTATAAATATATTACCCGGTATTTTAATAATTTGTGAAAATTACGTAAATTATAGTTCTTGATTTTGAAATTAAATATGTCCTTAATAGAAAAATACGGCCGTTAATAAATTATCAAAAAAATTAACCGGGCCTTTTAACGAATTAAACGATTAATAAAAAAACAAAATAATAATTTTATTAATATTTAATTAAACATTATTAGGTTAAATTTTATAAGCAAAATAATTTAAATAAAAAGGGAAAAGGTTTTATTTAAAATTTAATTTAAACGGTTAGAAAAATATGTAAATTTTTGACGATATTAAAATCTCTTAATCAATTGTCAGAAATAATAATAAAAAAACAAATAACTTTTAAGATTATAATTTTAAAATATTTTATTTAAAACGGTATTTTGTGACGTAAAGCGGAAAAATAATATGGTAATCGTAAAGTTATCGATAGTAAATAAAAACGCTTAATAATAATTAGATAATATTATAAGGATTACGATTATAAAGGATGGGATATAATATATGAATGCATAATTGCTTTATATTATTAATACGATATATATAAATATATATGGAAGGTAATATTTATTTGCATTTTGTGCCAAAAATTTATTAATCGCCGTTTCGAAAAAAATTATAGCTTTTTAACTTTTTTGAATATTATTATTATTTAGGTTATTAACGTGTAATTTACGCCAAATAACGATAGATATAAGGCGATTATTGAAATCCGATATAAATTATCTGGATATTTTGAAATTAAAGCTTTGAGTACGGTTATTTTTATAATAATTAGAAAATTTTTAAACGAATATATTTTTTACTAATACGGAATTCCGGTTCAAATTAAAATTATTAAAGGTTTTGAAAATAAAATAAAGTTATTAAAATTTACGAAATATTTGGAATTAAGCAAAAAGTTGAAATTGTATATATTATTTGGCTATAAGGATTAATTTAAAAAATATATTTTAATTATTAAAAGATTAATAAAAACAATAAATAGTATAAGTAAAAAATGGGCTAAGTTTTTATGTAAAATAATATTTATAAATAATATTATTATAAAAAGTTACGGTGTTATCTTTTATAATTTACTATACGGCCAAAAGGCGGTTTTACCGATAAAAATTATAATATCGATATGGAGGATTATAATATAAAATTTTAATATATTAAAAGATAATTTAATTATATAATAAATTAGATTATTAAAATCTAACGCGGATAATAGTATAAAAGTAAATAAGGTAATTATTACGTAATACTATAAAATTATTTAATTTATTAATTTAAAAAAGTAAAAATAAAATAAAACTTCGATTTTTAAAAAGTAATAATGTAATATTATTTTATAATATATTATAATATATTAATATATTTAAAAAATGAAATTACAATATTAATTAAAGAAAAAATATTTAATTAATGATTTAATTAGTTAAGGTATATTTTTTTTGAAAAAAATTAATAAGATATTATTACGGAAAATTGTTTTGGTTAATAAATTAAAGTAATTTATTAAAAATAAAAACGGATATTAAAAGTTAATTCATTTATACAAGGATAATTAGATAAAATTATTACTTAATAAATTCGATTAATTATCCGATATTATAGGCGAAATATTAAATAATATAAATATTAAATTACCTAAAACCTAATAACCTAAAATTATTAAACTTATTAAGATAAAGATAAATATTTAAATATTAAATAAATAATTTAAAACTTATATAATTATAGATATTAATAATATATACGAAATGAATTAATTGGACGGAAAAAAAGTATAACGGTTATTGGTAAAGTATTAACATATAAGAAAAAAATATTAATTTATGTTTTTATCAAATTTTTAAAACCGTTAAAATATTAAAATAACGATTTATCCGACTTTTTTAAAATATTCTAAATTTTAATTACATAACAGGGATCGGTAAGGTTTTTTCAGTTAAATGTTAAAAGGAATTATTATTAAATTCGTAAAAAACCTTATAATTTAATTTATGAATATTTAGTTTACTTTGTAATTTTTTATAATATGCGTTTGAAAATGTTTAAATTAATTATTTTCAAATATATAATTATATTTATCGATTGATTCGATATAATTATTAAAAGTATTTGTCGCAAAATTAAGAAATAATATATATTTAAAAATAGAAATATTTTATAATTTTCAAATAATTTAAAAACGTAATAATGTTTTTTATAAAGTTTAAAAGGCATTAAATTAAATTTTCTAAAAGTTTGAATAAATCACTTATTTATATATTAAAGGTTTTTAATAAGATATATTATAAGTTAACTTAAAGGATCGGTGCAGGTAATTCCGATAAATACGGTTTTTATTTCGGGTCGATTTTTAGAAAATAATATTTTAGTAATCGGTAATTAGGCGTTAATAATTTCTCAAAAATTAATATTAGTAATTCGTTATTTTAAAAGCCGATTAATAATAAAACCGGATATAAAAAATAAATATTGTTTTAAATATTTATTATTAATTAAGATGAAATAAGTTATAGTAAGAGAAATGTTTTATTTCTAAATGTTGAAAAGTAATATAATTAATAACCGTATTATTATTTTAAATATTAATTATAAGTTAAAATATAAAAAGAAATAGTGGCGGAAATTTATTTTGTTAATATTGATAAATAGAGTAAAGAATTAATTAATAATTTTTAGACCGAAAATAATTAATAAATATAAGGATAACGAAAGTTTTTTAATATGAATATTAGGTATTAACGTTATTAATCGATAACTTCCAAAGAACTGTTCGACGGTATTTAACATTAAAAAAGTTGCCGGATGGTTTTTAATAAATTATTATATTTTTTTTTAAAAAACATAATAAGGTTTGGGCATAAATAAATTATTTATAATTTGAATTATAAAAGAAAAATATTTTTTTTAATAGTATTCCGAAATCGATATTTAAAAGAATAATATAATTTGGGTATAAAAACTTAACGATATGTGAGATTTTAGCTTTTACGAATATTAAAAAAGTTAATCGAAAATTTATTTATTTTGCAGATAGAAAATTTTACAAAAATAAGAGATTTTAAGACTTTTAGGATATAATAATAATATGCCGAAAAATAGTTAAAGTTTTAGAAATTTTGATTATATCGAATTTAATTATTTTTGATAATATCGAAATCCTTATTTTTAATTAACGGATAACTTATTTGCTTTATTAGTTTTTTAAGATACGTATTAATACGAAAATTTTGATATTTAGGAGATTTTAACGGTTTAAAAGTATTTGTAACAAACCGATTAAACGTTTTAAATAAAAAGAAAAATATATAAATACAAATGTCGACATACGTAGATAAGAAATAAATATTATTAATAAAGAAAAAATAGGGAATAATAGAAATTAAAGTTTAAAAAAATATAAAAATAATAATGCCTATAAGTAATTAATCGGACACGATAATTATGTACGGTATTTTCCTTAATAAGATTCAATATAGACTTTTTGGAATTTTTTCGGCGTACCAGGATTTTTTAGAAAAATAATTAGGAATTATCAATATTAATTAATTATTATTATTTTCAATGATTATTATTAAATTGTTAAGATATAATTACAGCCTTATTCTATTTCAAAATAGCTTAATTAAAGGAAATATAAGAAATTATATAACGATTAATAATTAAAAAAATAAAATATAAAAGAATACGAAGAAAATATTTTAACCCGAAAAGTTAATTGGAAGATAAAATTAAAATCTTGAATTAAAAATGTTGGAAAATATATCCCGTTAAAGGAGGAAAAATTAATTAATAAGGATATAAATATAATATATTTATTATGGCGTTAGATTATTGTTATTTTTTACGATAAAACGGGGACGCTTTTTATGCTAAAAAAGGAGGCTTAAAGTAGGATGGGGTATTATACCTATAGTTAAATTCGGCTAATTAGAAAGTCCGAGTTTCGTATATATATTAAGAAGTTCTTTTTTGCCATAGGTTTAACCCCTAAGCATTTTCGGTAATTATTACTATTTAGCATACCTTTTGTTATTTTTAGTTATCGAGGTTTAATACCTTTAATATAATTGGATTTAGTTCTTTATTTTTCGACAATTCCATTCCGTATTATAACATAAGATGGTTATTTGCATTGATCAAGACTAATTCTCCCTACTCCAGTTCAGTATTAAAGATAAATATAACGTATTACTATTATTATTAAAACGAAATTAAAATAATTAAATAACGATTTAAAACAATAAATATAATAACCTTGAAAATTAGAAAATATAAGTAATATATTATTATAATATCATAGATATAAGCAGCCTTTTAGAAGACAGCTTAATACCAAATTATTAAAGTATAGCGATAGGATTATAAAATAATTTTTAACAAAGAATTTTCGATAAAGTTTTACTTTATTTATAATCTTAACGGAAACGAATTAGGTATTTTTAAAAAATATCTGGAAAATGGGTTATAAAAAGGATAAATTTAATTTTTAAATTTCCAGTAAGATATCCGATATTTTTCGTATTAAAAAAACGGAAAATTACGATTTATGATTAACTATTAATAATTAAACGATATTATTATTAAAAATTAAATATTATTATGTTTAATTACGGAAATAAAAAACCAATTATACGGAGCTCAAATACTTATAATATGTGATTTTAAATATAAATATAACTTTATTAAAATTAAAAGAAATATAAATAAAAAATAACCATTAAAACGGAATACGGATTGTTTAAATATTTAATTATATTAACAAGATTTAGGAACGTACTAGTAATTTTTTAACGGATAATAAATTATATATTACGAAAATACCTTAATAGTTTTGTCGTTTACTATTTTTACAATATTTTTATTTTTTCTGAAACGGAAAAAATATATATAAGATATGTTTATAAAGCCTTTTAAGTTTTATAAAACGTAAACTTATTTATTAACGTAAAAAGAAAATTAATTCTATATATAAAAAGTAAAACACTTGGAATATATTATTATTCCAGGATATATCAAAATATATTTTAAAAAACTTATTATAATTATAAAATAATAAACGTTTACGATAATTAAGAAAGTATAAATATTGTTTGGAATCGTTAATTATTATAGGAAATTAATTCGAAATGTTAATAAGATAATTATATTTTTAACGAATTTTACGAAAAACAAATTAAATAAACGCTAGATGCGGAAAAAATATTTCGAGATATTAAGAATGCAATTATTAACGAATTAATATTAATTATATATAATTTAAACCGTCCAGTCGAACTAAAAAGCGATATTTCGGATTATACATTAAGTATAGTAATCGGATAAGAAAATAATTAAAGCAAATTATATTTTATTATTTTTTTTCGTGTAAATTAAAAAAAACCGAGTTTAATTACGGTAATTCAAATAAGGAACTTGTGGCCATTATTATGGTATTTCGAAAGTTTAGGCATTTTTTTTAAAAAAAAACTTATATTAGGTTAAGGTTTATACGGATTATCAAAATCTTACTCGATCTATTACGATCAAGGAACTTACAGTATAATAACTTCGATATATAAAAGATTTAGCGAATTTCGACTTCGTTATTATTTAAAAAAAAGCTTAGAAAATAACAAAGTAAATACCCTAAACAGGCAACCAGATTTCGAAGAAAAATTTGTTAAAGTTAGCCATATAATTTTCGATATTATTACAGAAGGATATTTACGTTTGCAATAGATTATGATAATTCGAGCAATATTTTTTTAATATATATTAAAGGATTTCGCAATATAATAATAATTTGTCAAGAAATCAAAAAACGGATAAAATATAAGTTTTAGGAAAATACCAGTAGGATTTAGTACGAGAAATATACGAATATCAGTTATATGGATATTTAGAGATTTACAAAACCTTAAAACGGCTTTAGCGTATATATTTTTTTTCTAAAATAAAATTAACGGTATAAAAAATTATATGGCAATACGATATTTGCATTAAAGCAAAGGCTCGACGATATAAGCCTTACGAAAAATTATAGCTATTAGTCGTAAAACGACCATAGTATTTAATTATATTCGATTTTATTATTAAATTTTTTATATCAGAAAAGCTAATTACGGGAATATATTATGATAGCATTTTCGTGATCGTCGATTGATTCACAAAATTTTCTTATTTTTTATTATATTATCAGGACATAAACGCCGAACAAATAATATATACGAATTATTAATAAACATTATCTTAAATAAAAAATTAAAATTTGTATTAAAGTTTTAATAAAGTTTAATAACATAAATCGGATTAAAATATAAGTTATTTAACGTATTTAAACCTTAAACAGATATATAAATAAAACGAATAAATTAAATTTTAAAAGTTTACTTACCATATTACATTAATTATGAATAAAATATAAAAATTAAAAAAATACCGATTATATAATTAACTTATGATATTAATTATTATAAAAATGTTGAAATAATATTTGCGAATATAAATTTTGGTTTTATTTTAAAAGTTAACAGAAAGGTACGTAATAATAATCTAATTAATATTAAAATAATTTTTATATTAAAATAATTACGATAATTATATTAAAAAATAAAAACAAAATTAAAACTTATATAGAATTAAATAAATAAATATTATAATTAAAAAAAGTTAAAACGATTAATTTTCGAAAAAGGGAAAATAGTTTTTTTCGTTACTAAAAATATTTAAATAAAACGTTTTAACAAAAAATTCGATTTTACATATATCGGTTTATATAGAATTGCCAAAAAAAAACGCTTAAAAGTAATTATTAATTGGAATTTTTACTAAATACTAAATTCTATTTAATTTTTTATATTTTTTTATTCGAATTAATAATAAATATAATTAAAATACATAAAACATAAAACGATATGAAAATAAAAAACATATAAATATATAAAATAAAAGAAATTCGATACACGAAAATAAACTGGATTTATCCGGTATTTAATAAAATAAAAAAAGTATCCAAATTTCGAAAATACCTGAAAATCCGCCAAAAACCTTATTAACGTTTAATATTTATTAAAGAATTTTTATTAACGGTAACAGGATTATTAAGGCAAATTTTTAGTTAAATATTTCGGGATAAATTAATTAAAGATATTAATAAACGGAATAAGAAAAAAGGTTTCGGCTTTTACGCGTTCCTATTTATCTAGTTTATTTATGGATTAAAGTCCGTAATTAACGATTTTAACCCCCTTAATATAAAAAGAATTCTTTTAATAACGAAAGCGAAAAAAGCGATTAATAATTTTGTTAATGTTATGTTATTTACGTATTAGGTCCTATTTTATTTTTTGTTAAAAGCGTAAAAGTATTTTTTTAATAACGGCTTTTTTACGATTTAATTAATCTTTTTTAATACGGCGCAAAGAATTAATTAGGACGCTAGAATTATCGTAATGACGACAGATTTTAATATATTCATTATAACGACGGACTTTTTCGAACATTTGATATTTGGTATTATTTTCGAAATAAGGCGTATACGGCATAATTTCAAAACCAAATTTGATAATATAAATCGCTAAAAGAATCTAAGTCTTCTTTTTAATTAGGACGATTATAAAGCTTGCAGTTAATAATACAACTTGCTATAATAAAAAATGATAATTTACTAGAAAAAAAATCTTAAAAGGCAAAAATCTTAGAAAAAAGAAAATCGTATTACGATCTAATCCAAAATCGGTTTCGAAAACGGTCGGACCCACATAAAAAAGGCTACGTAATTTAGATTTCTTTTGGTAACAAAATCCAAATAAATTTATATAGAATTAACTGGATCTAAAGGCCATTAAATTTACGGCCATATTAAGATTGAATAAAAATCCAATTAATTAAGGGAAAATATATATACTTATTATTTCTATATTTTAAATAGTTTTAGCTTATAATACTTATTATTATTAATTATTTGCAATATCTTTCGGTACCTTTAATATTAAGAAATATAATACGATTACTATATTTATTATTCAGATTCCTACGATATTCCTATTAACGTAAACCCGTCGACTTAAGGTTTAATAATTGATTAAACTGCCAAGCCGTCAGAATTTAACAGTATAATAATAATTTCCCAAAAAACCAAAAAACGGACATGATATAAATTCCAAGAAAATACCAGCAGCATTTAGTACGAAAAATATCCGAACATTAGTTACATAAATATCCAGGGATTTACAAAACTTTAAAACGGCTGTAACGTATATATTCCATTCGTAAAATAAAATTAACGGTATAGAAAATTATACGGCAATATAATATTTGCTTTAAAGCAAAGATTTGACGATATAAACTTTACGAAAAATTATAATTATTATTAATTATATTCGATTTTAATCTGGGATTTTTTTTATCAAAAAATCCAGTTACAGAATTATATTACGATAATATTCTCGTAATCGTTAATCGATTTATAAATTTTTCTTATTTTTTATTATATTATAAAAATATAAGTGCCGAACAAATAATATATATATTTTTTAAATATATTTTTAATATATGCGGATTATTAATAAAACTTATTTTAAATAAAAGATTAAAATTTATATTAAAGTTTTGGCAAAGTTTAATAAGACAAATTAGCTTATATCACAAATTATTTTATATATTTAAATTTTAAACGATTAAATAAATAAAATAATGAAATTAAGGAATTAGAGATTATATAATTAACTTATGATACCAGTTTTTCTAAAAGCATTAAAATAATATTTATAAATATAAATTTTGGTTTTATTCCAAATATTTACAACAAAATACGTAACGATAATCCAATTAATATTAAATGACTTTTTACGTTAAAATAATTATAATAATTATATTAAGAAATAAAAATAAAATGAAAATTCATACGGCATTAAATAAGTAAGTATTATAATTAAAAAAAGTTAAAAGGATTAATTTTTGAAAAACAGAAAATAAATTTTTTTATTATTAAAAATATTTAAATAAAACGTTTTAGTAAAATTTTCGATTTTAAATATATCGGTTTATATAAAATCGAAAAAGAAATCTCAGAAAATAATTATTAATGAGAATGTTTATTAAAGGTTAACCCTTTTTTAATTTTTAATATTGCTCTATTCGAATTAATAATAAATATAATTGAAATATATGCGGCATAAAACAATATGAAAATAAAAAACGAATAAATATACGAAATAAAAAAAATTCTTAACATACGAATATAAAACGGATTTACTTAGTACTTAATAAAATAAAAAAAATATTTAAATTTCAAAAATACCTAAAAACTCGCCAAAAACCTTATTAGCGCTTAACGCCTATTAAAGAATTTTTATTAACGATAACAGGATTATTAAGAAAAACCTTTTAAGTAAGGTTTTCCGGGATAAATTAATTAAAAATATTAATAAACGGAATAAGAAAAGGAATTTCGGCTTTTGCGTGTTTTCATTTATTTAATTTATTTATAGATTAAAATTCGTAATTAATAATTTTAACCCTTCTAGTATAAAAAAAGATTTTTTAACGAAGAAAATAAAAAGATTGATTAATAATTTCGTTAGTATTACGTTATTTGCATACTAGGTCCTTTTTCGTTTTTTATTAAAGGCGTAAAAATAATTCTTTTCTTTTTTAATACGACATAAAAAATTAAATGGGATACCACAATTATCGTAACGATAATAGTTCTTAATATATTCGTGATAACGATAGATTTTTTCGATGATTTAATACTTAATACCATTTTCGAAACAAAACGTATATGGCATAATTTCAAAACCAAATTTAATAATATAAGCAGCCAGAAAATCCAAACTTTTTTTAATTAGGACGATTACGAAACTTACAGTTAGCAATATAATTTATTATAATAAAAAATGGTAACTTATTAAAAAATATTTAAAAGCAAAAATCTTAGAAAAAAAAGATCGTATTACGACTTAATCCAAAATCGATTTTGATAACTGTCGGACCCACATAAAAAAGGTTACGTAATTTAAATCTTTTTTAATAGCAAAATGCAAATAAATTTATATAAAACCAATTAAATCTAAACGCCATTAGATTTACGGTTATATAAAAATCTAATAGAAATCTAATTAATCCAAAAAAGATATATACGCTTATTATTTCCATAATCTAAATAACTTTAGCTTAGAATATTTACTAATACCAATTATTTGTAATACGCTTTCGTACTTTTGGTATTAAAAGACGTAATATAATTACTATATCCATTGCTTAGATTCCCACGATATTCCTGCTAACATAAACCCGTCGACTTAAGGTTTAATAGTTAGTTAAACCGCCAAGCCGTCACACCCTGGAATTTATTTTTTTTACACATTTTGCACTCTGACGGATAGTTTTCGTAAGCGCATAAGCCTTTAATTCGAAAAGTACGATATTTATTACGTTCGCCTTTAAGCCTTTTTCGAAAATAAGTATTTTATCTTTTTTAGCTAGTTATTTGTTAAAGTTCTAAATGAGGATTTTTTAATTTAAGACTCAAATAAATATGCGATTAACGATACATGTAATTATTTTTATTATTTCCGGCCATAAATTGGAAAGCAGATTATTGCTAATAATCAGATAACGCGTTTTCGTAATAAATACGCCCCCTGTACGTTTTTAAATACCTACGGGTTTTTTGATATATGGAAACAAGGGCTTATAGGAGATATCTATATTAAAAAGCCATTTTCGGAACCTGTTTCCGAAGAAAATCTCGTTATCTGATACGTTTAATTTAATCTTAACATGGAACTGCTTTTTAAGAAAAATTACTCTATTTATTAAAACAGTAAAGGTATGATTTTTCTGCTTTAAGGTATAGTTAATCCTAATTTTAATAATTAAATAAGTAATAATTAACGTTTTCGTGTACCCGTTAAAAGCGTTATTAAATTCGAAAGAATTAACGCATATCGTATTAAAAGGTTTATTTTCTTTAACCGGCTGCCGTCGTAATATCTTTTTCCGTGCCTTAACGACTTAATAATTTTAATACTAAATTATTAAAAGCAAATAGATTTTTATTCCGGTAACTATTTGTATTATTTTTTCGAAAGTGCGTAAACTTAGATATATAAGTTTTTGGTGCCATAATATGGCGTTTCCCTTTAAGGGCTTTAAAGAAAGTTTGGAATTGTTGTTATAAAACTTTTGCTATAGAATTAATTTGGAAGGTAAAAATTTCTGAATTAGGAGCTTTAGAACGAAATTTTCATTTTCGCTTTCGAAAATAACCTTATTCTTTATGTCGTTATTATTTTCCGGAATTGCAAAGCTAATTTTTTAAGTTATTGTAAATACTGTTGGTATAGTATCGTCCTTATCGTTTTCCGGCGTTACTTTAATATAATATATAACGGGTTGATATTCGATTTAATTGATTTTCGTTATTTTCGTTCTTAACGCTTTGTAATATACGACGTCGGTTTTATAATTCCAATAAAACCCAGGTTGCTAAAAGATTTTCATACAAAGTTAGGTTAATATACATTTTAAGAACATATAAATAGCTTTTTAAAAAGAAGGTATTGGACTTTTTTGACGGTATGGTAAATGTAATTTGTCATATATTTTCGCCTACGATATTAAAATATTTTCTTTCGTTTAGAAAACTTTTGTTTATTTTCGAAAAATATATATTAAGAAAATTAACCTTGCGATTTTTTATATAGAAATCGGAATAAGTATTTAATAACTTAAATCTTTTTAGGTTGTATCCGGTAATAATATTATTAACTTATGAACCTCTAAGAAACTTTTTAACAAAAAATGTTAACGTTAATTAAAGGGCCGATAGCTTATCGTTATTTTAAATATGTTTAACAGCAGTTCTTAACCCGTAAATTCCGTTCGAAATACGTTTATCTATTTTTTTTCTGATTTTAAGGTTCTTGGTCCCTCCTAAAGGCTTAACCTTTTTACAAATGTAAGGGTATTTCTTAAAAATATGTAACTTTCTATATAAATATTTTTTCGTTAGGTAGCTGTAATAATAATTGCCGTTAATATTACGGTTGTTATCACGGTTATTAGCCCCCTTTATCTAATTAGGAGTTTTTTTATTTAAGGTGGCCCCGAACGTTCCCCGTAATATCTGTTTTGCGGTAACGCCCTAAGCTTTCCGCAACCTTATATGGCTTCGGAATCGCTTTACGAATTTCTGTATTAACGGAAGCTCCGTAATGTCCGTGCCCTTAAATATAGCTTTTTTTTATTTTAGCCCTTTGGGTGATAAAAAATGAAGATAAATAGATACTGATAACCTTTAGGAAATTAAGGTAGCCGTAATATCCGACAACGGCTGAGATCTGAAATTTCGCGGCTTTAATATATACTTTCTAATATATAAATAATTAAGTATCTATTTGGATTTTATTGGTTTTTAACGTTTCTTTATATCGAACGTTAACTTCGTATATTTAAATGTTATTATTAGATTTGAACTTATTTTTCAAAATAACGAGCCTTTTTCGAAACGTAACTTTTTTTCAATATACTCAATAATAATCAAGACAAACGGACTAATTTAGGAACGTATTAACTTTAGCAAGTGTCTTTTTTTAAACGATATACAGTAACTGCTTTTTATTATATATTTTCAGGGCTTTTTCCAACTTTAAATAATTCGGGTTATTTAAAGCATATTCGTTAGTTATTTTATTTTGGAAGTAATAAAACTTAAGAAAAATCGATATCGTTAATAAAGATAATATTTGGGTTATGTTAAAATTAATATATGCCCATAATATATTAATTTTGATACTAACGTAAAATTCGAAAATATTATTTTTTTTAGAAATCCCGTTTTTAAATAGATATTTAAAAACGCGTTCTGAAAGAAATTCGTTAAAGTTTGTTAATTAAACAATCATAATTTTAGAAATAATATAGGAAATAAACGGGCTAAGATAATTAAGAATATAACAGCTAAACGATAAATATCTTTGGTAACGGAGTAGTAAGTGTATTGCAGGAATAATAACGAAGTTCCGAATAATTTTAATAAAACGTATATAACGAATATATTAAAGCATAGCTAGAAAGAAATGCGGACCGGGCTTATAAATATAAGATTTTGACATTATATACAGAAATATATAACTAAAGAAAAAATGTATTAAAGATTACTTGACCTTTAAAAGGTCCTAGATAAAAGGTGAAGGTAGCGAACCTTCCTTTTATATACATAAATATAATTATAGCTAAGAGAAAAAGATACCGAGAGTGCATAAAGTGACCTTGTTTCAGTAGGTGATCAAACTAAGCCAAGGCTTAGCTATTTAATCGACTTCAGCTGGGTCTGACAACAGTTACCTCAGCTAGCTCAGGCCTTCCTGGCTCGTTTTCTCAATTTCTTCAAAGTCACTCAAGTACCGCTCCACAACGCTAAATATTAACCAATTAAAACCCAAATCACCGTAACGAGCCAGCAAGGCTTAAGTTATAATTAGGTAAAAATAATTTCGTTTAATATATTTGCTTTTTCAAAAAAACAAAAATGCGTAATAACTTAATAATAAAACGTTTTTTTATAAATATATATATATATATACTGTTATTTTTGTTATAGCTTATTATTAATATTATTCTAATCCTATTTAAAATTTATTTGCTATTTTTAAACCGTAACGTATATAATAATTGCAGCCCAAATCCGTTACGTTATTATCCCCTTTTTTAAAATACGATAAATTCGAATTCTTTCAGTTTTACCGGGTTACGTCCTTAAAACAAAATATACGTACGCATATCTTAAATTTCAAATATTAACATAAAAAATTAATATAATATTTAAAAAATTTTATTCGTAATTAGGTTTTTTGCGACGATTTAAGCCGAATTATTAGTTTAACCGTTCGGATTAACCGATTAATTAACGTTTTAAAAGAAAAACGAATACGCAAAAAGCTATTAATATATAAAAGTTAATAAAACCTTTTAATTTTGATTAATCAGGATTCTGTTATATGTAAATATTATAATATATTATACAGAACGTTTATAATTTTCGTAAAAGGGTCTGGATTTCGTCGTCCGCCGGAAAAAAGTATTATTCGAAATTAAAATAATCCATATTACTTTAAACAAATATTAATATTTTATAAAAACGTTTATCTTTAATTAATTTAAATTTTTATATTAAATAATTATACATTTTAAAAACAATAATAATCGTATAATATAAAGCAAAAAACAAAACGTTTTTGTAATAATAACGATCCGGATATTTTTATATATATTTTTATAATCCTAATTATTATAATTAAAATAATTTTTAAAATTAACGACAATTGTTTCTTTTATTTATTAAGCAGATTTTTATTACTTTCGGGTTTAATACAGGATAATATCGATATATTAAGGGGGTTAAATATTTGCCAAAATTAATATATATTAAATAAAAATATAATTGGGTTAATTAAAAAAATTAAAATAATAGTATTAGTTTTTTCATAATTATATAATTTTATTTAGAATAAATTATATTTTATAAATAGGTATAATAAAGTAATATTATATTTTAATATAGTAACTTTAATATTTCAAATTATATTTATAATGTAATATTTCGATATAATACCGTTATACAGAATATTATTCTTATCTTTATTTGTTATTATAGCTATATTTTTAAAAAAGAATTAAAATATTTATATTCCGGCTTAATTAATATTATCCGGATTTTATTTTTTATTTTTATTAATATATTTTATAAAGGTAATAAATAAAAGCTTTTTGGCTTTTCCAAATTAAAACATATTCCGTATAATAAATGTTACTTAATTTCGTTAAATATAATTAACGAAAATAAAAGTATTATCGATAATATTTATAGTATTTATCGAAAACTTTTCTCAACAATTTAAAACTTTTTAAAAAAAATATTTTATTAATTTTCGAAACTTTTTTACCTTATTTATAAAAATTAAAACATAATTAGTTATATTCGGAAATTATAAGTTAATTAAATTAAAATAGCCGATCTATACGATAAAAAAGGGTAACCTTTTTTTATTTTTACTTTATTCTATCTATAAATAAATTTCTTGCTTATATTTATACGTATATATTGTCCTAATAATATAGCTGGAATATATAAAATATAAATAATTTTAAAAACGGTTCATTAATTTTTAAATAAAATAATATAATTATATTAAAAATTGTCGAAATTTTACCTTTTTAAACCTTTTAGCCTTTATATATATAGTATTTGAATATTTACGTTATTTTTGCAGAAATTACGTATTCGATATGAATTATTTATAATAAAAACGTTTAACGTATATAAAGCTTTCCGAAATACCTTAATCGAAAGTTTTTTTTGAAAGCCGAATTTACCGAATTTAAAAAATATATATACTTACGGTTAATTATTATTAAATTTGAATTTATTATATATAATGTAATTTCTAAATATTTTGATCGTATTAGATAAATAAAAAAGGCATTATTGGATTTTAATTAAAATATATTAATAAATAAGGATTTTGTTAACGAAAATCTTTTGTTATTATTTATTAATAATACGTTATCTGGTAATATACATAACTTAATAAATAATTTGTAAATATTTTATTTTTTAATTTAAAAATATAACTTATTTATAATACTTTTTAAATGGAATAATCTTAATTAAAACGTATCAAATAAAGCTTTTTTATTAAATAATTACGGAACAGGAGATATTTTTAATACGGCCAATATTCCATAAGGCAATAAATTTTTTAACCTTATTCAAAATAATAATTAACCGTTAATTAATACCGTTTTTATTAATAAAAGATTCGAAATTATTGCCTTTTTTTCAAAAAAACTTAAATTTATTTATATTTTTCGTATATTATACGATATGGCGATATTAATTATATTAAGCGGTTAATACCGATATTATTTTTTTTATCAGACCGGTTAATTTAATTATAATAAGAAATGCTTTATTTCGATTAGATATTATGTTCTATAATATTAAATTAAATACATATTAATTTGATCTTAATATTAAATTTAATTTTAATAAAGTTTACGGAAAAAATATAAAAAATATTTAATTGAAAAAATAAATATTATAATTTATGGCTTATTAACGAGTTCTGCTAATTAAAAAATAATGTATATATTATTAATATTATTTGTTTTCCAAATTCGTTTTTAATTAAATACCGTATATCGTTATTATGCAAATTTTATACCCGTTATGTTTTTTGGCAAAATAAACGTTATATTATTTGGGATTTTCGTAACGACATCCTTAAACCCGCCTATTTTCTGCTTCGGAATTTCTGGCTTATTAAAGGATATCCGTTTCGGGTTAAAAGAAACGGCAAAAATTCCGAAAATATTCTGGCCGTAAGCCGTAAAATTATGAAAATTAAGCTTATCGATTTTAATAATACCGTACTTATTATTAACAATATAAATAAGTTTAATTAACTGAATGCGGCAAAAGCCAAAAATTAATTTATAAATAATTTTAACGCAATTACCCGAAAAGCTTTTGGTACCGAATTTATTAAAGATAATTTAGCTCCAAATAACCGTAATATCTTATATACGGAAAAAGATTATAATTTTATAATGCAAATTGTCGATAATTTAATTAATAATCTTTACTAAAGCGATCCGTTATCGTTTTTATTATTATAGATAAATAACATAAGGATATATTAAATAAAAACGAATCGTAAATATAATTTTTTATTTTTTTATTACTTTATATTTTTTATAGGTAATATAATACTGATATTATAATTTTAATATTAATATAATTTTATTACTTACGTAATTTTAATGAATTAATTTCGGAATTATTTTATATTTTATTATAACTACTTAATTATTATATTAATATAATTTATTTACTTCCGGTAATAAAACTGCAAATAGGAAAATAATATTTTACGATATATTATGTAGCCGAATTATTAATAAAATTAATATAAGTAATTAAACTTATAATATATATAATTTTAATTAATTATAGTTCGTTCGAATATTTTGTTTTTTCGTAAGATTATATAAAAATATTATATTATTTATAATTAAATATAACGTATAATTTCGAATTAATTCGTACATTCTATCTATAATTAACTTATTAATTAACATTTTTAAATATTTTCTAAGATTTCTTTTTATTTTATGGTTTTTCGTATATTATTATAATTTATGTATTAATAATTCCTTTTACGTTTTCGGATCCCAAAATTCTATTTATTTTAAGCGCAATATTTACGTTTAAATTTCTTTAAAAATGTTTATTTAAATTATATAATAATGCTAAATATTGAGAAATTATATATAAATATTTTTCGCCGCGTGCCTAAATATAATTTATATATTTATTGCCCGTATAATTTCATAAATTATAATATCTATAAAATAGCTATATAATATATATTTTTTAATTAAATAATTAGGTTCCCAAAATTATAAACCTTTTTTTATATTATTTATATTATAGTTGGTTTATATCATTCTTTCGTTAAATTACGAAAACCGTAATTTATTAAAGGTTCGTAATTAATTTAATAATTTAATAATTTATAAGGCCGATATAATCCGTTATCACGTAAATTTTATTTTGTTAGTTATTATTACGGAAAATATCCCGAATTATATTATTAATATTTAATATTTCTATAAATACTATATTTTTCTGTAATAAAATCTTTATTTATAATATAAACCTTTTATAATGTTACCGAATTTGTAAATCTTTTATAAAAATAAGATTTGTTAAATTAATATATATTCGTATTAATAATAAAGCGTATATTATTTATTTCTTTTTAGTTTTCCACTATATTAATATAACTTTACAATATATATTTAATATTTAAAATTAATTATACATAATACGTATTTTCTGTAAAAAAATATTTTATATTTTACGATAATTAAATATCACTTAATTAATACGAAATTACTTTAATTAGAATTACGTTATCGGTTTCGCTTTGTCGCAAATTATTTTAATACCGGTTCCGGTTATTTTTTGGTTAAAAATCTTATTATTTATTTTTAAAATTATTTTTCGGAAGTAAAATAATTTTAATTTAATATTTATTCCGGTTGTTTTTTATCTAAAATCTTATTACCCGTTTTTAGAATTATTTTTTAAAGGCCCATTATTTTTCGGAAATATTATTAGCAAATTTAACTTTTTTAATTAAGCAAACAAAGTTTTTTAAGTTTATTCGAAATATATTATTAGGAATTATAACGAAAATTACCTTTATTATATCGACAAAATATTTTATTTAGTCTTTATAATATCGTAAAATATATAACAGTAAATATTATAATATAAATTTAAAATATTAAATAAAGATAATTAATTATTAATTATTATATCGTAAATAATATAGTTTTATATATTAACATATAATAAATATTTAAAGTTATAAAATATTATGATTAAATAAATAATATTAATTATATATTAAACACGTATAATAATTATATTTGATATATATTTAATCGATATAATTTTATAAATTATATTAAAAGGTTTATAACAAAATACAGATTTTATATAATTTATATATAATTAATAGATATTTTTATACATTATTATTTCGTTATAAAAGAAACTAACGTTAATTTCTCTATTTATACCTGATAACTTATATAAATTTAATAATTTATATATTTATAATTCCATAATCCTAAAATTTATATATATTTTCATTGTCATTATATATGTTATTTTGAAATATTTTTATAATTTATTAATTATTTATAAATTTTATTTATATATTATAAATATTTATATATGTCTTATTAATATTAATAATATTTTCGGTAATTATTTAATATATAAACTTTATTTTCTTTATTATATTCTTTATTTTTTATTTATATTTTTAATTATAATTAAGCTAAATTTATATCGGTAAATTTATAATATTAATAAATATTTTAATTATAATTATTTATTTATATATATTTATGATTATATAATTATTATAATATTATTATTATTATTTAATAAAATAAAATGCGATAATTATATTTGAAAAATATATAGCGATTTAGCAAAAGTTTTAAACGTATATAAAAAGTGCAATAATATTAAAGTAATTTTCGATACGAATTATATTAATTGCGGCGTTATTTTCCGTACTTTATGTCTTATTATATATATTGTTTTTCTAAATTTTATCATAACTTATAAAGTAAATTTTTCTTAAGTTAAATAATTATTCAATAAAAATTAAGTATTATAAGGTTTTTATAACGAGGATTTTATTATTATATGATAAGAAACCATTTTTATTTATTATTATATATATATTAATATATATTTTATTTACGATAATCGCGGAATAATATTTACATAAATATTTTAAAATTGCGATTATATATATATAACTTATAAAAACTTAATAAAAAAATATTTATGTATTTTCAAAGTCTTTAAACCATAGTTTTATGAAGCCTTCAAAAAGTATTAAATAATATATAATATTATTTATTTTTTTAAAAAAATATAATAATAAAATTATCTATATAAATAATACGAATTATTAAATACTAAATTTTTAAAACCGTAAAATAAACGTTCTTTATATTACAACTTTAACCGGTATATATTCTTTAAAAAATCGTATAATTTAGGCCGTTATTTAATTTCGGGAATTTATAATGTATAATAATTTGCATAATATATATAATATTAAAAATATAATAATTTTATAGTTTTAATTAAAGAAATACCAAACCGTAATATTTTTAATAATCTATATTATATAAATATTATTTTTGTAATATTAAACGAAAGAAAATTTATAATTATACGTAATTAATTACCGAGTAAAAAACGTTATATAAAAATTATATTTTTAAATATTACAGCATATTTAATATTAATATTAAAAATTTCGGCAATTATTTGGAATATCTTATTATTATTATACCTATATAAAATTTTGATATAAAACAATTCTTAGAATTAACCGAGAACTTAATTACGCCGCCAAAAAAAACGTAATAAAGAGAAAAAAGCTAAATCCAGCCGTTAACTTTTATTAAGGGAACCAGAAAACTTTAATTCGAAAAAAAGATAATTACTAAAGTTTTTAATAAAATAATAATAAAATATACGGATAATTTCAAAAAATATTAATTAAAACCGTATGCCGATAAATATTGATTGTAATTATAAAAAAAATAAGGTTCTAAAACCTAATTAATAAGGATTTATTATAAATCCGAGATTTTAAACGTTTCGAATTAATATTTAAAAAACCGAACGCTAAAATAATTGTATAAATAACGAAAAAATCATTTTTTTAATATTGCGAAAAATATTCATTTTATTTATTTATCCGTATAATTAATCCTTTATCTTAATTATTCGTCCAGAATTAAAATACCTTAAAAATTTAAAAAAAAGTTTTAAAAGTTAATACGATAAATTCGAAAAGAAAATCGGAAAATAAAACTTGAAAATCTTTAATTCGATATAATAAATTAAAAATTATAAATTAAAAAGATAATTTGTTAATAACAGTAATAAATTAAAATTCGAATTACATAATACAAAATTGAATTAATTTTTTTAATTAAAAAAGTTTATTATATATTTATTACGATATATAATTACTCCGAATTAAAACAAATTAATATCTTATATAAAGCTTAATAAATTAAAATTTAATAAAAATAATAAATTTAATAAATAAATAATATATTAATAATTTTAATTAATGTTATATAAATATGTATAATTGTTATATTTTATAATTATAACGTTATATCAAAATCGGACGCTTTTTTATTATTAACCTTAATTAAAACCGGCAAAATTTCGTTTTTGATTTTTTTACTTAATATCGTAATTATTTTTTAATTTATTATTAATATTATTATCTAACAAATACCGTTTATTCCTAATTTCTAATTCCTTAATTTCAATAAAAAGTATTATTTTAATTTTTCTTTCGATATATTATTTATAATATCGGATTATGGATTATTAAATTTTGGGGAGGCCGGCAATTTCGGTAATAATATCAAAATAAACGAATTATATAAATATAAGTATAATAACGAAAATAAAGTTAAAAAATTAAAACTATTTCAAAATCATAACTTTTATATTAATATTTTAAATAAGGGAAATAAAATAAATTCTTAATAAAACTTATTTAATATATTGCGAATTAAATATATAAATATAAGCGTTATTATAATTGAAATTATAATACCAAATTATAAAAATGTATAAATTATATCTTAATTTAATATCTAAATTCTTAGGATTATTATTAACTCATTAATTATTAATTTAACATCAACAATCATATATAAAATATTTTAATTGAGGCGAAATGTATTTCGGAATAACTTTATAATTTTTTCCGATATTTATTAAGTTTATAACATAATAATAATCCGTAATTTATATAAATTACTTTACGGCATAAATATATGGCGCTGTTATTTTTAATTAAATAAACTTTGCCGTTTACGGAAAATTACTTATATTTTTTATAAAATAAAAAGCTTAATTTTTTCGTATATTATATATAATGTAAAAAATATTTTTTAAAATATTTTAATATTATTATTTATCGAAACTAAAAACGGTTTTAATTAATTCGATTATATTTTAAATTAAATATAACCTTTTAATTTCGTTGAATTTATTTGGAAATTTATTAAATAAAAACTATTTAAATTTAATAAAAATAAATATTTATTTTGTTTTTTTACCGTTAAGCGGAAACGACCATATAAGAAATAATTTGTTTATTTATCGTTTATACCAGACCTTTATTATGTTTTAAATTATCGTTTTTACCGAACCGATTTATAATTATTTTTATATAAATATTTTCGAATTTTAAAATATAAATATATAATAGAAATTAAATATATATATATTATAATAAACCTTAACCGGAATTAAATTATTATAATCTTTTTTAATATAATAATTTTGTTTTTTTAAAAAAAATATATATTAAATTTACTTTATGTATATATTTTTTATTAAATAACGCGTATTATTAAGGCTTTATGTTTATCGGGTATTACAAATTAAAATTATTTTATCTTAATTGAGATTATTTGCGATAAACTACGTATTATTCTTTTTATTATTTAAATTAATTATATTATTTTTTATTATAATTTTTATATTTTTATTAATAATACGGTTTTTAATTTATTAAGCTTACATTATTTTTATTATTTTAATTTTTTAAAAAATAAATAACTTAATTTTATAATTATTAAACACTTAATAAAATATAAATTATATACTTTAAATATAATTAATATTTAAAATATTTATTTTTAATTTAAAAATCATAATAAATATAACCATATAAATAAAATTATTTAATTATTTTAAATTATTATATATATAAATTTAATTCTTGTAAAGTATTTCGGAATTATAAAACTTAATAACTTTTTTATAATTTGTAATAAATACCTCCGACTTATTATAATTTTAAATAAATAATTATAAATATTCATAATTTTTTTTTATTATGAATATAAATTATAATTTTAATAATTAAACCTTAATTATTAAAATATTTAAATACCCTTAATTTAAATATTAATAATTAAATATAAGAAAAATATTCTTATTTATTTTGGAATAATTAATATTAAAATACCGAATTTCCGCTTTACAACCATATTTAATTAAGCCGTTAATTTAATAAAAATTGATATATTTCGTAATTTCGTTTTAAAATAATATTAATAATTATTATATATATAAATTAATATATATAAATAAGAGAAATAAAACGTAAATTACGGATATTAATATATTTAAACCGGAAATCTTTTGATTTTAATAATAAATATATTTTATCGATAATAATTAATTTATATTATAGTTTCAAAATAAATTTTAATATAATAATTTAAAGTTAATTATTTAATATTTATTTAAAATTAAAAATAATATAATTATATTATCTGACAGCTATACGGTCAAATAGTTTTAAATTAATTTTTTTTATATCCGAAAATATTAAGATAAAAACAAAATATAAAATAATTAATATAAACATTCGGTATTTCTTTGTTAATTTAATTAATAATATAATTTAAATAATAATTAAGTTGATTATTAATAAACAAACTTAAATAATTAAGGATTTTTTAAAATTTATTTTAATAATAAAAAAATTAAGTTTTCCGAAAACGAAATTATATACCGTATTAATTTATTTTTTTTCGTAAAATACGGCCTTATTTATTAAACTTAATATTTAATATAAAATGAATAAACCGATAACGCAAAATTTCAATAAGGTTATCGGCCGTACACATATTATTAATATATAGGTTAATTACGTTTATATCGATAAAAAACCAGTAAAAATATCGGATAAAAATAAATATTTTATTTTAAAAAATTAGATATTCGACAATTTAAGGTATTTATCTCAAATTTTCGAATATATTATCTGTATGTAATTAATTTAAAAAAATATTTCAAAATTTATTACGAATTCTTTTAAGCTTTATATATTATTATTATGCTAGCTTAAAAAGGGTAAAAAGTTATAATATATATTAATTAGGATTTTCGGTTTTTTTTTATTATAACAATTTTTATTTCGTATTAATTAAAACTATTATTATATTAAACAATAAAGATTTTAATTTTGTATTAAATTATATAAGTTAAAATATTAAAAGCTTCATAGTAAATATATATTATTAAAATTAATATTAATATTTTCCGCGAATTTATATAAAAACGTACTAAATGGAACAAAAAACTTACAATTTATTATTAGGCTTTGTTTTAGAGATTTTATTATTTTTGGAAATATTATTCTTAAAGGAGTTTAATTAATATATTGGACCCCTGATTGATATTTCTTGATTAAAAGCTATAGCTATGGCTACGGCTGCTGCGCCGCAGGCGTAGCCACAACCTTCAAAATAGGTTCCTGATCAAGATGAGGTAAGACAACAGTTCGTGTTAAGACCTGACAGGGTGCGGCCTCGGGAAACGGTCGCAACAGGAAAAATGACTAAGCGATGTGGGTCGAGTTACGTAATAGCTCGACAGGATCGATCGTAAAGCCTATAAAGCCAGGTACGACAGGATCGATCGTAAAGCCCATAGAGCCAGGCTCGATAAGACCGGAAGAATTTAATATATATATTTTTATTATTTCTATAATTTAGATAGCTTTAATTAATAATATAATATCGTTACTTAAAATACCCTTAGTATTACGAAACGTAATACGATTATTATATTGATTGCTTAAATTCCTACGATATTTTTGTTAATATAAACCCGTAAAACTAAGGTTTAATAATTGGTTAAACCTTTTAGCCGTTATACGTTATTAACTTTTGTTCAATAGTACCGTTAAATTCTGAATAATATTTAATATTGTTAAAATATTAATTAACGCTTAAAAAACCTTTATTTAGCAGTTTTAGGCCCGAATTCGAGAACTGGAAAAAGAAATCCGATAAATTAGTGTTACGTTATTTGCTTAAATTGGTTTCGTTTATATAAAACCTAGAAAACCGGAACCTTATAATAAAAAGGGTAATTTTTAAAATTTTTTAACTTAGATATAAGTTTATTTTTATTTTTTAAACCTTAGTAACCCGGCAAATAAGGTTTTAACAGTAAAAGTATATTTGATAAAGGATACGGTTAATTAGTTTGAACTTATTATAAAAAGTTTCTGGAAATAAGAAAATCGGATAAAGAAAAGTTTATTAATATGATTTTTTTATTTTACATTAATTTCGAAAATAAGGTGCGCGATAATTTCGGCAATCCAGATAAAAATGATTTACAGCTTAATAATTCTTATAATTTCGACAAAAATGATTTAGGTTTAAATACGCCGTAATTTTCAAAAGCCTTACGGCTAAAACCGGATAGGAAAATAATAAGGCCGATACCTTTATCGACATATTTTATAAAGGGTTAAAGGACGATATAAAAAATAAGATTATTTGGATTAAATAATTAATTACTTTAAACCGATATATTATAAAGGTAATTAAAATTAACAATCGACAATTGAAAAAACGATAAGAAAAAAAAGAGATAATATATTTTACGATCGGAATATAATAAGCTTAATTAAGGGAAAAAACGAAGCGTACCCTTTATTTCTTATAAAACGGCATTGGGATTTATGGAATTCGGCGTTACTTATAAATAAGACTGGAACTAAATTAAATGCTTTAATTATAATAAAATTGGATATAAGGTTTATAAATATAAAAAGCTCAAAAAGCTATAACAAGATAACTGGATACCTATACCGAAAGAATAGTTTAGAAATAATCAAAAAAACGACAGTAAAGCTATTAACATAATCTAAGCCATATACGTACCAGGTCCCCTATAGCAAAAAATTCAACAGGGATTATTACGATAAGAAATTCGACGAGGAATGCGAAAAACCAGAAAGCTGGCTTAATAAATATCGCAAACATAACAAGAAGTACTATAAGGATGGTTACGCGAATACCAGGATTGGATAGAAAAAGTCTGTCCCGAAACCCTTAATCAATACGGTAAAATACATGCTATATATTATCGACGACGAAAATATCCCGATTATGAAAAGTGGAAACAGCAAATTTACGAACGGATTATCCGTATGTATTATAAAGAATTCGATTTTTTAAACCGTACCAGAAATAACAAAAATGATAAATAATGGTATTAATATTTTCGATTTATAGCCCCAAAAGATATTTAATAACTGGTCGAAATAAAAAGTTAGTCCGGAAAATAATAATACTCGCAAAAAAACTTTGTTTATTATTATTAATAGTATAATTATTAAATAACAAAAAGTTAATTTAGCAAATAATAAAAAAACATTGCCAAAAAGCTATTATAGATTTTTATTTTTAGTTAATATTTATTCTAAACCTTTATAAAAAAGGTTATTAAAGAAAAAATACGTTAATTTATAAACGAATTTTAAAACGATAAGCAAAATAACGTATAATAAAATATAATTACAGATATAAAAAAATACTTTATTCGATAAGCAAAAAATTATAACAAAATTAAAAATAATTAATAAAGTTCGAAGGAATAATACGCCGGCAATAACGACAAATATAGTAATTTAACGCGTTAAACGAAAAAATATAAATAAGGTTCGATAAATTCGAATAGAAATTAAAAAAAAAGTTATTTATAAAAAAGCTACAGAATAGCGAAACCCAGAGAAATTAGAAAAGAATTTTATAAAGGGCTTTAAACGCGACGATAAAAGCCGTTAATAAACTTATTACCTTGGATATACGAATCGGAACGTACTAGTATACCGCAATAGTAAATTGCGGAACTTTGGACGGAAATTATATTATATCAGATATGGTTAATAAGTTTAAATTATTATGGAGATATAAGTTAGAACCCTATATAACGACGAATGCCGAAGGTTAGGAATTCGCTTACGGTAACGGAAAAATTATACGCAAAATTGATTACTGTCATGGCCCAACGGGCCACGGTCTCCAGAAACAGTCTGACATGGCCCAACCATAAGTGCAGGGTGGGCAGGTCACGTGATGGATCACCAACTCACTTGTGGTGAGCCAGTAAGCCGGATCACCAACTTACTGGTAGTGATCCAGCAAACAGGAAAAGGATATATACGCTCATTATTTCCATAATCTAGATAGCACCAGCTTGCAACACTCATCAATACCAATCGTTTGCAATACGCTTCTGCGCCCTTGGTATTAAGAGACGTGACTAAGTTATTTCATTGCTACAGAGTCCCACGATACTCCTGCCAACATAAACCCGTACGACTAAGGTTTAATAGTTGGTTAAACCCCAAGCTCGTCACAATTACCTCGAGATTTTTGTCCAAGAACGATATTAGATAGTCGATTTCGATATCGTTTTACTTGGGAACTACGATATGATTTTAAGATTATTATAGATACGTTAATACGAAGTTTTAATTAATAAAAGGACTGGCTACGTAAAGTTCACCTTATACCTTATTAACAGATAAAAGAAAAAAATTGAAATCTTAATACTTAATCAATAATGGCGACGAATACAGGCATAAGGATACGACAGAAACCTTACCACCTAAAGGAATAAGACATAAAAAAAAGAACGGATATCAGAGAAAAATACGACGTATTATTGTTACTATTAAAGCGAAATTAAAGTAACTGAATAACGATTTGGAATAACAGGCTTAAAAGTTAGAAATTTTAACTAATGTTTTATCATAATACCATAAATATAAGCAGTTTTTCAGAAACGAACTTGATACGAAATTACCAGAACATAACGAATAAGATTATGAAATAATTTTCAAAAAAAAGATCTTTAACGAAATTTTACCTTATTTATAACCTTAGCAGAAATAAACTATGTACTTTTAGAGAATATCTGGAAGATCGGCTACAGAAAGGATAAATTCGATTTTCGAAATTACCAGTAAGATGCCTTATGTTTTTCGTACTAAAGAAAAATGGAAAGTTACGATTTGTAGTTGATTATCGGCAACTAAACGATATTATTATTAAGGATCGAATACCATTACCCCTGATTACGGAAATAAAAAACCGATTTTACGGAGCCAAATAATTTATAACGTTTAATTTTAAAAACGAATATAACTTTATTAGGATTAAGAAAAGATATAAATAAAAGATAACCTTTAAAACGAAATACGGGCTATTTAAATATTTGGTTATATTAATAGGATTTACGAACGTATTAGTAATTTTACAGCAAATGGTTAATTACGTATTATAAGAATATTTCGATATTTTCGTTGTTTGTTATTTCGACGATATTCTTATTTTCTTAAAAACGGAAAAAGCGTACGTAAGATATGTTTATAAAGTTCTTTAAACTTTATAGAACGTAAGGTTACTTATTAACGCAAAAAAAAATTAGTTTTACAGGCAAAAAGTGGAATACCTACGATATATTATTACTTTAGGACATATCAGGATAAACCCTAAGAAAATCGCTGTAATTACAAAATGGCAGACGACAAATACGGTTAAAGAGATATAGGTATTCCTTGAATTCGCCAATTACTATAAGAAGTTTATTCGAAGTTTTAGCAAAATAATTATATCTTTAACGAACCTTAAGAAAAAAAGAAATTCGAATAAACGCCTAAAATAGAAAAAGTATTTTAAGGTACTAAAAATATAATTATTAACGAACTAATGTTAATTATGTACGATTTAAATCGCCTCGTTAAATTCAAAACCGATATTTCGGATTATGCGTAAAGCGTAATAATCGAATAACGAAATAATTAAGGCAAATTACACCTTATTGTATTTTTTTCGTATAAATTGAAAAAAAACGAACTTAATCACGGTATTCTAGATAAAGAATTTATGGCCATTATTATAGCATTTTAAGAATTTAGGTATTTTTTAAAAGGAAATTTATATTAGATTATAGTTTATACGGATTATCAAAATTTTACCCGATTTACTACGACTAGAGAATTTACAAAACGATAACTAAAATACGTAAAAAAAATTAGCGAACTTCGACTTCGTTATTATTTACAAAAAGGGTTCAGAAAATGGCAAAGCAAACGCTCTAAGTAAGTAACCAGACCTTGAAAAAAAATTGGTCAAAATTAGTTATATAACTTTCGATACCACTATAAAAAATACTTACGCTTACGACAGATTATAATAATTCGGGCAATACCTTTTCATATGTAGCAGAAAATTTAATAATATAATAACAGTTTTTCAGAAAACCAAAGAACAGATAAGATATAAGTTTTAGAAAAATACCAGAAAGATTTAGTACGAAAAATATATAAACAGTAATTATATAGATATTCAAAATTTTACAAAACACTAAAACGGCTTTAACGCATATATTCCTTTTTTAAAATAAAACCAACGATATAGAAAATTATGCAGCAATATAATATTTATGTTAAAGTAAAAACTCGACGACATAAACAATACGGAAAATTACAACTGTTACCAGTCGCAAAGTAACTATAATATTTAGTTACATTCGACTTTATTATCAAATTTCTTTTATTAAAAGATTTAGCAATAAAAATATATTACGATAATATTTTCGTAATTATCGACCGATTTACGAAATTTTCTTATTTTCTATTATATTACAAAAATATAAACGCCGAATAAATAATATATATATTTTTTTAAATATATTTTTTAATATATACAGATTACAAATAAAACTTATTTTAAATAAAGGATTAATATTTGTATTTAAGTTTTAACAAAGCCTGATAATTTAAATCGGCTTCAATTATAAATTATTTAATATATTTAAACCATAAATAAATAAATAAATAAAACGAAGAAATCAAATTTTAAAAATTGATTTATAATATTACGTTAATTACGAACAAAATAATTAGGTTAAAAAATTACTTATCGCTTAACTAGCTTATAATACTAGCTATTACGAAAATATTAAAATAATATTAGTAAACATAAATTTTGGTATTATTTTAAAAGTTTATAAAATAATACGCGATAACGGTTTAATTAATATTAAAATAATATTTACGTTAAAATAATTACGACCGCTATATCAAAAAATAAAAATAAAATTAGAATTCGTACGAAATTAAATAAGCAAATATTACAACTAAAAAAAGGTAAAAGGATTAACTTTCGAAAAAAAGGAAATGGTTTATTCGTTACTAAAAACATTTAAATAAAATAACTTAATAAAAACCTCGATTTTAAGTATATTAATTTATATAAAATCGCCAAGAAACTTTTAAAACATAATTATTAATTAAAACTTTTACCAAAAGCCAAACCTTTTTTAATTTTTTACGTTTTTTAATTTAAATTAATAATAAATATAATTAAAGTATATACGGTATAGAACAATTTAAAAATAAAACACAAATAGGTATACGAAGTGAAAAGAATTCTCGACATACGAAAATAAAATGGATTTACCTAGTACTTAATTAAATGGAAAAAATATCCGGATTTTAAAAACACCTAGGAACCTGCTAAGAATCTTATTGGTACCTAACATTTATTAAAGAACTTTTACCAGCAACGCCGAAATTAGCAAAATTAAAAAATTTTAATCGGTAAACGGCTAATCGATGAAGTTAAAGTTGGACCAATCGAAAAAAGCTATAGCCTTCACCGATATGGCCTGGGCGGCCTTTAATTCGGCTTATTTTTCTTAACGTTTTAATTTATTTAATTCCTTTAGGAACCGAAACCCACGAAATAATATGCGTACTATACGATCGGCCCATAATTCTTTTTGTTTTCGAAAATAATAAACTTTAATTTATGTTTATTTTGCTTTTTTCTTAATTTTTGTAAGATAACGAAGGTGCGACGCTAGCTACAATATCAAAAGGTCAGCAATTCCAAACCCCCAATTGGGGTTTGAACACCTTAATCCACCTTATAAGGACTAGCTGTGCATATTATCACAATTTCTTTAAATTCCGTTTTAATTTTAAAATAAGTAGAAATAAATTTTTAAGTTAAAAAATAAAAAAACCGTTAACGTTATAAAGGCCTTAATTCCGTATTACGTATTTTTCGTACCGAAAAGAATTTAACGAAAAAATATAATAAAATAATAACCCGTAACGAACATAATAAGAATATATAAATATATTTATAATTAGAAAAATAATTAATTTAAGCCAGTTATTTCGTTTTTTTATTTTTTTAATCGGTTTTTTAATACGACCCGATATAATAACTAAAAAAGGATTTATAAAGGAAAAAGAAATTTTCGGGACGAAAATTATGGAAAAAGAAAATCGTATTAAAATCTAACAAAATACGGCCTTGGGAAACGGTCGTAACAGAAAAAATAATTAAGCGATGTAAATCAAGTTACGTAATAGCTCGATAAGATCGATCGTAAAGCCTATAAAGCTAGGTTCGACAGGATCGATCGTAAAGCCCATAAAGCCAGGCTCGATAAAACCGGAAAAATCTAGTATATATATATTTATTATTTTTATAATTTGAATAATTTTAGGTAACAATATAATATCGTTACCTAAGGCATTTTTGGTATTACGAAACGTAATACGATTACTGTATCCATTGCTTAGATTTCTACGATACTCCTGCCAACATAAACCCGTACGACTAAGGTTTAATAGTTGGTTAAACCCCCTAGCTGTCACAGTTCGTCCGTTCTTTTTGCGATCTTCGTTTTTCCGTTTCGATTAATCCTTTTTATTCAATCTTTACCTTATTAATTCCGTTAATCAAGTTATTATGTCGATCGATCCAGCCAATACCGCCGTAATCCCTGTTATTGGAAAAAAGCTTTCCAACCGAAAAACCTGGCCCGATTAGTTTACCTAATTCCGTTACCACGTTCGCTTCCGCGGTATATGGTAATACGTTAATCCCAACGCCCAAGATGCACCATACCTACCGGTAACGGTACTTACGGAAGATTTTGGGAAAAACGTACCCGCAAAATCTTCGGAAATAACAGTTATTACAGCCGCCGTTACTTAGACCGCTACTAAACAGGGTGATTACAGGGAGCTAGGTACGAAAAAATAAGCCGTATTATCCTCCTGCTATACTTCGCTCTGGAACTGGATTAATGTCACCGTAAACGCGGAATTCCTTTCGTCGTAATTACGGAAACTAAACCTCCTCCACCCAGATAACGATCCTTCGATTTAAAGGATCGTTCGTGTGACGAGCTACGCGGTTTAACCAACTATTAAACCTTAAGTCGACGGGTTTATGTTAGCAGGAGTATCGTGGGAATCTGAGCAATAAATACAGTAACGTGTTACGTCTCGTAATACCAAAGGTGCCTTGGATAACGATGTTATATTGTAAACTGAAGTTATCTAAATTATGGAGGTAATAAGCGTATATATTTTCATAAGTTAATTAGATTTTTATTAAATCTTGACATTATTATAGATTTAATGTTATTAAATTCGGTTGGTTCTGTATGGATTTATTTGGATCTTAATATCAAAAAAGATCCAAATTACGTAACTTTTTTTTTGTGGGTCCGACCGTTTTCGTGGCCGATTTTAGGTTGGGTTATAATATGATCTCCCTTTTCTTAAGATCTTTGCCCTTAAAGATTTTTTTTTCTGGTAAGTTATTTTTTTTATTATAGCAAATCGTATTATTAACCGTAAGCCTTGCAATTGTCCTAATTAAAGAGAAAGCCTAGATTTTTTAGTTGTTTATATTGTTAAATTCGGTTTTAAAGTTATGCCGTATACGCTTTATTTCGATAATAATACCAAATATTAAATAATTAAAAAATTTGTTATTATAGCGAATATATTAAGAACTGTCGTTATTGCGATAATTCTGGCGTCCTAATCGATTCCTTACGTCGTATTAGGAAGGAAAAAAATCGTTTAAATCGCGAAAAAGCTGTTACTGAAAAGATGCTTTTACGTTTTTAGCAAAAATTAAAAAAGGATTTAATACGTAAATAACGTGATATCGACGAGACCATTAGTCGCCTTTTTCGTTTTCGTCGTCAAAAGAAATTTCTTTATGTTAAAGAAATCAAAATTATTAATCGCGGTTTTTAATAAATAGATAAGCTGGATAAACAAAAACGTACGGAGGCCGAAATTCCGCTTCCTATGCTATCCCTTGTTTCCCTTAACTGGTCCATTTTTAAGGACCTTAATTGGGGGGCTTTTTTTAATAATTCCGTCGCCGCTGGTGAAAGTTTTTTAACAGGCGTTAAGCGCTAATAAGGTTTTTAGCGGGCTCTTAGGTATTTTCGAAATTTGGATGTTTTTTCCATTTGATTAGGTACTAGGTAAATCCGTTTTGCTTTCGTATATCGAATATTTTTTTTATTTCATATGCTTATTCGTTTTTTATTTTTATATCGTTTTGTGCCATATGTACTTTGATGGTATTTGTTATTAATTTAAATAAGGAAACATAAAAAATTAAATGGAATTTAACTTTTAGTAAAAGTTTTAATTAGTAATTGTTTTTTAAGATTTTCTTGGCAATTTTATATGGACCGATATATTTAAAATCGAATATTTTGTTGGGTTTTTTTGTTTAAATATTTTTGGTAACGAGAAAAATTATTTTTCTTTTTTCAAAAGTTAATCTTTTTAACCTTTTTTGGTTATAATATTTGCTTATTTGGTTTCGTACGAATTTCAATTTTGTTTTTATTTTTTAATGCAATTATCGTAATTATTTTGACGTAAAAATTATTTTAATATTAATTAAATTATTATTACGTACTTTTTTATAAATATTTGATATAAAATCAAAGTTTGCGTTTATAGGTATTATTTTAATGTTTTCGTAATAATTGGTATTATAAGTTAATTGTACGATTAGTAATTATTTAATTTAATTATTTTGTTTATAATTAATATAATATCGTAAATAGGTTTTTAAGGTTTAATTTATTCGTTTTATTTATTTATCCGTTTGTAATTTAAGCCGATCTATGTTATAAGGCCTTACCAAAATTTTGATACAAAGGTTAATTCTTTATTTAATATGATTTTTATTAATAATCCGTATATATTAAAAATATATCTGAAAAAGATATATGTTAATTATTCGGCGTTTATGTCATTATAATATGGTAAAAAATAGGAAAATCTTGTAAATCGGTCGACGATTACGAAAATATTATTATAATATATTTCCGTAATTAGATCTTTTAATGTAAAAAGTTTAATAATAAAATCGAATGTAATTAAATATTATAATTACTTTGCGATTAATAATGGTTGTAATTTTCCGTATGGCTTATGTCGTCGAATTTTTGCTTTAATACAAATATCGCATTGCCGTACGATTTTCTGTATTATTAATTTTATGTTAAAAAAGGAATATGTATGTTAAAGTTTTTTTAGAGTTTTATGGATCCTTGGATATTTATGTAATTGATATTTATGTATTTTTCGTAGCAGATTGTTTTGATATTTTTCTGGAACTTATATTTTATCCGTTTTTTGGTTTTTTAAAAAATTATCGTTATATTGTTAAATTTTCTGATATATATTATAAGGTGTTGCCCGAATTATCGTAATTTATTATAAGCGTAAATATCCTTTTATAATAATATCGAAAATTATATGGTTAATTTTAATTAATCTTTTTTTAAGATTTGGTTACTTGCTTAAAATATTTGCTTTATTATTTTTTGATTTTTTTTGTAAATAATAACGAAGTCGAAATTCGCCAATTCTTTTGCGTATTTTAATTATTATTTTGTAAATTCCTTAATTATAGTAAATCGGGTAAGATTTTGATAATCCGTATAAACTTTAATCTGGTGCAAATTTCCCTTTAGGAAATGCTTAAAGTCCCGAAATGCCATAATAATAGCCATAAATTCTTTATCTGGAATACCGTAATTAAGCTTAATTCCTTTAAATTTATACGAAAAAAATATAATAAGATGCAATTTACCTTAATTATTTCGTTATCCGATTATTACGCCTAACGCGTAATTTAAAATATTGGTTTTTAATTTAATAAAGTAATTTAAATCGTATATAATTAATATTAGTTCGCTGGTAATTCCATTTTTAATAACTTGAAATACCTTCCCCGTATTTGGCGTTTATTTAAATTTTTTTTTTCGTAAAATTCGTTAAAGATATAATTATTTTGCTAAAGTTTCGAATAAACTTCTTGAAATAATTGGCGAATCCAAGAAATACCTGTGCTTCCTTAATTATCGTTAGCGTTTGTTATTCTGTGATTATAACGATTTTCTTGGGGTTTATTCTAATATGTTCTGAAATAATAATATATTCCAGGTATTCCATTTCTTATATATGGAACTAACTTTTTTCTGTATTAATAAATAACCTTACGTCCTATAAAACTTAAAAAACCTTATAAACGTATTTTACGTATATTTTTTCCGTTTTTAAAAAGATAAAAATATTGTTAAAGTAATAAACGACGAAAATATTAAAGGGTTTTTATAATAGGTAATTAATTATTCGCTGGAAAATTACTAATGCGTTTGTAAATCTTATTAATATAACCAAATATTTAAATAATTCGTATTTCGTTTTAAAAGTTATTTTTTATTCGTATTCTTTTTTAATCCTAATAAAGTTATATTTATCTTTATGATCAAATATTATGAACTATTTAGTTCCGTAAAATCGGTTTTTTATTTCCGTAATTAAAAGTAATAATATTTAATCTTTAATAACAATATCGTTTAATTATTGGTAATTAATTATAAATCGCAATTTTCTATTTTTCTTAAGTACGAAAAATATTGGATATCTTGCTAGTAATTTCGAAAGTTAAATTTATTTTTTATAATCGATTTTCCAGGTATTTTCTGAAAATACGTAATTCGTTTTTATTAAAATTATAAATAAGGTAAAACTTTATCGAAAATTCTTCCTTAAGGATTATCTTATAATTTTATTCGTTATATTTTAATAATTTTGTATCGAGTTCCTTTTTAAAAAAAACTATTCGTATTTGTAATATTACGGTAACATATTAATTAGGTTTTCTAATATCTTAAGTTATTATTCTTATTATTCCAAATCGTTATTTAATTACTTTAATTTCGTTTTAATAATAATAATAATACGTCGTATTTTTTTAATATCCGTTTTTTTTATATTTTATTTGTTTTGGGTAATAAAATATTTATTTTATTTTTATACCTATATTTATTGTTATTATCGATCGAATATTAAAATCTTAATTTTTCTTTTTTGTTTATTAATAAAAAATAAACGAATTTTACTTAGCCAGTTTTTTCATTAATCAAAATTCCGTACGAGTATATTTATAATAATTTTAAGATTATATCGTAATTCCTAAATAAAACGATATCGAAATTAACCGTTTAGTATTATTTTTAGATAAAAATCTCAAGGTAATTAATTTCGCGTATAATTTTTTGGTTATCGTAAACAAATTCTTAACCTTTGGCATTCGTCGTTATATAAAATTTTAACTTATATTTCCATAATAGTTTAAACTTATTGACCATATCTGGTACAATATAATTTCCGCCCAAAGTTCCGTAATTTACTATTGCGGTATACCAGTACGTTTCGATTTGTATATCCAAAGTAATAAAGTCGTTAACATTTCCTATCGTCGCGTTTAAAGCCCTTTTTGGGAGTTTCTTTTAACTTCTCTGGGTTTCGTTACTTTATGGCGTTTTTATAAGTAACCTTTTTCTTTTAATTTCTGTTCGAATTTATTAAGCCTTACTTATGTTTTTTTGTTTAACGCGTTTAATTGCTATATTTGTCGTTATTGCCGGCGTATTATTCCTTTAAATCGTATCAGTTATTCCTAGTTCTTTTGCAGTTTTTCTCTTTATCGAATAAATTATTTTTTTATGTTTGCGATTGCATCCTATTATACGTCGTTTTTGTTATTGTTCTAAAGGTTTTCTGTAAACTAACGTATTTTTTCCTTAATAACCTTTTTTTCGTAAGGATTTGTAATAAATGTTAATTAAAAATAAAGATCCGTAATAATTTTCTAATAATGTTTTTTTACCGTACGTTAAATTAATTCTTTTTCTGTTTAATAATTGCATTATCCATAGTAACAAAAAAGGTTTTCCTGCAGGTATTATTTCCTTTCGAACTAACTTTTTGTTTCGGCCAGTTATTAGATATTTCTTAAGGTTATAATTCGAAATTATTAATATTATTACTTATTATTTTTGTTATGCCCGGTTCGGTTTGGAAAATCGATTCTTTCGTAATATATACGGGTAATTCGTATATAAATATATTATTTCTATTTTTCGTAATCGGGATATTTTCGTCGTCGATAATATATAGCGTACATCCTGCCGTATTAATCAGGGATTCCGGGACAGATTTTTTTTGTTTAATTTTGGTATTTGCGTAATTATCTTTATAGCGCTTTTTGTTATGCTTACGATATTTGCTAAGCTAGTTTTCTGGCTTTTCGTATTCCTTATTAAATTTCTTATCGTAATAGGCCCGGTTGGACCTTTTGTTATATACCTAATGTATATTTGGCTTAAATTATGTTAATAACTTTGTTATTATTTCCTTAATTATTTCTGGATTATTTCTCCGATATAAAGATTTAGTTATTTTGTCGTGGCTTCTTGGTTTTTTTGTATTTATAGGCCTTATATCCCATTTTGCCGCAATTAAAGCATTTAATCTGGCTTTAATTTTATCTATAGGTAACGCTAAGTTCCATAGGTCCTGGCGCCGTTCCGTAAAAAGTAAGGAGTACGTCTCGTTTTTGCCCTTGGTTAGATTTATATTCCGAACGTAAAGCGTATTATTCTTTTTTTTCTTATCGTTTTTTAAATTATTGGTTGTTAATCTTAATTACTTTATAATATACCGGTTTAAGGTAATTGGTTATTCGATCCGAATAATTTTATTTTTTATATTATCTTTTAATTTTTTATAAAATATGTCGATAAAGGCGTTAATTTCGTTATTTCCTTATTCTGCCTTAATTGCAAAACTTTTAAAGATTACGGCATATTTAAACGCGGGTTTTTTTTATCGGAATTACAAAAATTATTAAGCCGTAAATCGTTTTTTTATCCGGATTGCCGAAATTATAGCGCATTTTGTTTTCGAAATTGGTATAAATTAAAAAATCTTATTGGTAAAATCCTTTTTATTTATTTTTTTTATTTCCAGAAAACTTTTTATAATAGGCTTAAATTAATTAACCGCATTTTTTATTAGATATATTTTTATTACTAGGATTATATCCGTTAAGTTATTAAGGTTTAAAAAATAAAAGTAAATTTATGATTGAATTAAAAAGGTTTAAGGGTTACCCTTCTTATCGTAGGGTTCCGGTTTTTTAGGTTTTATACGGGCAAAAAAAGGTGGGGCAGATGGCGTAGCCCTAAGTTGTCGAACTTTTTTTTCCAATTCCCGAATTCGAGCTTAAAGCTACTGAATAAGGGTTTCCTAAGTGCTGGTCGATATTTTGATAATATTAAATATTGCTTAAAGTTTAACGGTATTACTAAATAAAAGCTTGTAACATATAACGATTTATGCGGTTTAACTAATTATTAAATCTTAAGTCGACGAGTTTATGTTAACAAAAATATCGTGGGAATCTAAGTAATAGATATAGTAACGTATTACGTTTCGTAATGCTAAAGGTGCCTGGGGTAACGATGTTATATTGTAAGCTGAAGTTATCTAAATTATGGAGGTAATAAGCGTATATATTTTCATAAATTAATTAGATCTTTATTGGATTTTGACGTTATTATAGATTTAATGCCATTGGATTCGGTTGGTTCTATATAGATTTATTTGGATCTTGATGCAAAAAGAGATCCAAATCACGTGACTCTTTTTTGTGGGTCCGACCGTTTTCGTGGCCGATCTTGGGTTGGGTCGTAACAGTTCGGCTGTTAAAAAAAATCGCCTCTATAGACGAAAATACCGCAAATACGGTACGGATTAAATATATCGCCGTTTTAAACCTTATTCACATAAAATATTTAACTTTTTCGGAATAATACCTAAAATAATATAACGCGTACGTTCGCGTTCGCGCTTATAATATTCCCAAAATCCAAAGGCGTTTAACGATATAATAATTCTTAATCGCCATTTTTAAACGACTAAACCTAATATGGGCCGAACGCAAGCTAATAAAACTAGCGCGCACCGAAATATTTAAGATTCCTATTACGTCGTTCGAATAATACGGAAAATAATATTTAACGATCGTATATCAACGGGAATAATTAAAACGAAAAAATTCGTACGAAATATTCGCAACCCTAAAAAGATTTTAGTTAAAGGACGCCGTAAGTTTCCCAAAGTTTAATGGAAAATATCATTACCCCTACCTCGCGAACCGGCTAACGCATATTTAGCCCCCGGAATCGTGCCACAAACTTATGCACGCTTTTAGGAAACAGCTGCCGCGAAATGCCCAACCGCCAAGCTTACCAAATAACATTCTCCAACGTATAAAGGCACGCGCCTTAACAAAGGAATAAAAAGCCGTACGGGAGAAAATAAAGAAACTCCCGGACGCTAAAGTATACGGCGACGTTGCCGCCTAAGGAGCTAGCGATACGCGGCCGGAACGATCCCATTTATTAACAGTTAAGTACGACCTAAAATCGGATACATAGTAACTTACTGCTTTATATATATATCCTTACCCGAAATAATTCGCCCGTAAGGACGCCCAGCGCGGCAGTAAAAAGGAACGCACATTACACCTTCGATCAGTCGATTTATACCCTTAGGAGCCGGTTCCTTAGAAAGAGGTACGTCCGGGAAAGCTGTGCCTGTAAACGCAGCTTTAGCTTTTGTTATTACTACGAGCCACGAAGCTCCATATATGTTGTTTATTATATATAGCTTTACGAAAGCGTATCGAGCTGGGGGGTGCCCATGGGGTGATCCTTCTGTTATAGCCAGAGAAAAATCAGGGGGTGTGTTATGGAAAATAGCACCCCTAGCTAGGGTCTTCGGGTGATTGTTATTCCTTCCCGGAGCCCTATATCAGTGGATCGCCCACTGTGACGAGCTATGCGGTTTAACCAACTATTAAACCTTAAGTCGACGGGTTTATGTTAGCAGAAGTATCGTGGGAATCTGAACAATAAATACAGTAACGTATTACGTCTCGTAATACCAAAAGTGCCTTAGGTAACGAATTATTATTACAAGCTGAAATTATCTAAACTATGGAAATAATAAACATATATATCTTTGTTTTGGCTTAAAATGCTTATTATGGCTTAACGACACTTCTTTAATTAAGTCCCCTTAAGCCCCCTTAAGCCCCCTCTGGTGCTTATCCGGCTTAAGCCCTTTTGTCCAATTAGGGCCCTTAAGCCCTTTAAGCCAATCACATAATTTCTTAGCTAAGTCGGGGTTTAGTTCTTTAAAACCCCGACCGTTTCCCGAAGCCAAAACCGTTAGGTTATAATACGATCTCCCCTCTTCCAGGATTTTTATCCCTAAAGATCAAATTATTCGTTTATGGATTTTTGGTAAGTAACCTTTTTTTTTATATTTATCATATCGGGTCGCATTAAAAAGTCCAGGTTTTGTAAACGTATTAACGCTTTCGTTTTTTTAAAACGGATTAACCGCCTTAGTTTCATTATATTTTCGAACACTTTTTGTTCTTGCTGTAAATCTGAAAATAAAATTTATAAGGCCTATTACAGTTTAGGAAAATATGCCTTTTATACCGCTTACGGAGGTCCCTATAATCTTTCTAATCTTTCTGAATTTGAATACCGTAAATTGGTTATTAAGAAAAATCGTCTAAAATTGGAGGAACGCATCGCCGAGGAGGAATTTTTAAAAATTTAACAACATTTTAATAAGTTATTTGGTCGTTTAAATCGTTTACGAAAACAGAAAAAACTTTTTCGTTAGCGGGGAATTAAAATGTTTCGCCGTAGTATTCAAGGTACGGAAGTAATAAAGGAATTTAAGCACTTCGAAAAGGAACAAAAAATAATTAAAGGCCGCCATTACGGCTGCTACGTTAATACAGGTTGCGGTCGATTGGCCTAATATCCCGGCTACTAACTAGTCCACTGTTAATTAAAATACGCCCGTTGTTACTGGTAAAAGTTTGTTAATGGGCGTTAGGCGCCAGTGAGGTTTTTAGCGGGTTTCTAGGTATTTTCGAAATTTAGATATTTTTTCCATTCCGTATACTTATTCGTCTTTTATTTTTACGTTGTTTTATGCCGTATGTACTTTAATTATGTTTACTGCTAATTTAAATAAAAAAACGTAAAAAATTGGATAGAATTTAATTTTTGATAAAAGTTCTAATTAGTAATTATTTTTTAAGATTTTTTTAGCTATTTTATATAAACCGATATATTTGAAATCGAGTTTTTTGCTAGGTTTTTTAATTTAAATATTTTTTGTAACAAAAAAAACTATTTCCTCTTTTTCGAAAATTAATCCTTTTAACTTTTTTAATTATAATATTTGCTTATTTAATTTTATACGAATTCCAGTTTTATCTTTATTTTTTAATATAGTTATCGTAATTATTCTAATATAGAAATTATTTTAATATTAATTAAACCATTATTATATACTTTTTTTAAGTTTCTAAAATAAAATCAAAATTTACGTTTATAAATATTATTTAATGCTTTTATAATAATTAATATTATAAGTTAATTATACGATTAGTAATTTTTCAATTTAATCGTTTTATTCGTAATTAATATAATATCGTAAATAAATTTCTAAAATTTAATTTATTTGCTTTATATATTTATTCGTTTAAGGTTTAAATATATTAAATAACTTATTATTTAAGCCGGTTTATATTATAAACCTTTGCCAAAACTTAAATATAAAAGTTAATCCTTTATTTGATATATTTTCCATTAATAATCCGTATATATTAAAAATATATTTAAAGAAAATATATACCAGGTATTCGGCATTTATGTTTTCGTAATATGGTAAAAAATAGGAAAATTTCGTAAATCGATTAACGATTACGAAAATATTATCGTAATATATTTCCGTAATTAAGTTTTTTAACTTAAAAAACTTGGTAATAAAATTAAGTATAATTAAATACTATAATCGTTTTGCAATTAATAATGGTTATAATTTTTCGTATAGTTTATGTCGTCGAATTTTTACTTTAGCGCAAATATTATATTGCTGTATAATTTTTTGTATTGTTAATTTTATTTTAAAAAAAGAATATATACGTTAAAGTCGTTCTAGGGTTTTGTAAATCTTTAAATATCCGTATAATTAATGTTTGTATATTTTTTTGTATTAAATATTTTTGGTATTTTTTTAGAACTTGCATTTTATCCGTTTTTTGATTTTTTAAAAAATTATTATTATATTATTAAATTTTCTAATATATATCGTAAGGTACTACCCGAATTATCGCAATTTGTCGTAGACGTAAATATCTTTTTATGGTGGTATCAAAAATTGTATAATTAATTTTGATTAATTTTTTTCGAGGTTTGGTTACTTGCTTAAAGTATTTGCTTTGCCGTTTTCTAATCCCTTTTTGTGGATAATACCGAAGTCGAAGTTTGCCAATTTCTTTATATATTTTAATTATTGTCCTGTAAATTTCTTGGTCGTAATAAACCAGGTAAAATTTTGATAATTCGTATAAATTTTAATCTGGTGTAAATTTCCTTTTAGGAAGTACTTAAATTTTCGAAATGCCATAATAATAGCTATAAATCTTTTATTTAAAATGCCGTAATTAAATTTGGTTCCTTTTAATTTATACGAAAAGAATATAATAAGGTATAATTTATCTTAATTATTTTATTATCCAATTATTATGCTTAATAGGTAATCCGAAATATTGGTTTTTAGTTTAACGAGGCGGTTTAGATTGTATATAATTAGTACTGGTTTGCTGGTAATCGTATTTTTAATATCTTGAAATCCTTTTTCCGTATTTGGCGTTTATTTAAAAAAAATTTCGTAAAATTCGTTAAGGGTATAACTGTTCTGTTAAAGTTTCGAATAAACTTTTTGTAATAGTTGGCGAATCCAAAGAATGCCTATATTTTTTGGATTGTCGTTAACGTCTGCCATTCCGTAACTACAGCGATTTTTTTGGGGTTTATCTTAATATGTTCTAAGATAATAATATGTCCTAGATATTCCATTTCTTGTATATGGAACTAACTTTTTTTTGCGTTAACGAATAACCTTACGTCTTATAAAACTTAAAAACCCTTATAAACATATTTTATATATACTTTTTGATTTTTAAGAAAATGAAAATGTCGTCGAGATAGCAAATAACGAAAATATCAAGATATTTTCGTAATACGTAATTAATTATTCGCTAAAAAGTTATTAATACGTTCGTAAGTCCTATTAGTATAATCAAATATTTAAATAATCCATATTTCGTTCTGAAAGTTATTTTTTATTCGTATCCTTTTTTAATCTTAATAAAGTTATATTTATTTTTGAAATCGAATATTATGAATTATTTGGCTATATAAAGTCGGTTTTTTATTTCCGTAATTAGGGATAATAATATTCGATTTTTAACAATAACATTATTTAATTATTGATAGTTAATTATTAGTCGTAACTTTCCGTTTGTTTTGGGTATAAAGAACATAAGATATCTTGCTGGTAATTTCAAAAGTTAAATCCATCTTTTTTGTAGCCGATTTTCCAAATAGTTTTTGAAAATGCGTAATTTGTTTCCGTTAAGATTGTAAATAGGGTAAAACTTTATCGAAAATCCTTTTTAAGGATTATTTCATAATTTTATTTGTTATATTTTAATAGCTTTATATTAAGTTCTTTTTTAAAAAGCTGTTCGTATCTGTAATATTATAATAACATATTAATTAATTTTTTTAATTTCTTAAGCTGTTATTCTTATTATTTTAAATTATTATTTAATTATTTTTATTTCGTTTTAATAATAATAATAATACGTTATACGTTTTTCTAACACTCGTTTTTTTTTATATTTTTTTAAGTAATAAAATATTTATCGTATCCTTATGCCTATATTTGTCGCTATTATCGATCAAATATTAAAATCTTAATTTTTTTTTTATCTGTTAATATGGTATAAGGCGAACTTTACCTAACCAATTTTTTTATTAATCAAAATTCCGTATTAACGTATCCATAATAATCCTAAGATTATATTGTAACGAACCTGTTATACATCCACCTGGAGGTATAAGCAGTATCCGAAAAGGGTCTTGATTTGCAGGTAATAATAAGGCGAAGAATAATTCAGTATATTCGTTAAGGAGATTTCAAGGTACTTTTCTTTTAATTAAAGAACGGTACAATTACCTTTGGCTAAAAGCTTAAATTAATAACTAAAGAACGAAAAATTAAGTAGGTAACTATTTATATAAAAGATTTAAACCTTATATATTCTTTTTATTTTTCATGTTTTTTATGGTTTCTGGGGATCTCGAAAAACCATAATATTTATCGTTTACGAATTTCCTGGTATTTCTGGAAATTAATAAAAACCCGAGGTTTATCCGATGGAAAATGGAGATCCTGAACGTTTCTAATTTCCTGGGCCTCCTTTAGGCCTAATAAAATCCCTTTTAAACGTAATATTATTTTTTTCTTTCCAGAATCTTTATCCTTAAAAATAAAAAAAATAAATCCTTAATTTTTTTTTTTTGCGTTATAGCATTATATTTGGCTATATTAGACAGATTTCGAAAACATATTAAATTTTCTATTAAAAGTTATTACGAATTAATTAAATCGATTTTTTAATTTGGTTTCGAAATTATGCCGTATACGCGTTATTTCGAGAAAATTTTTTTTTGTAAAATATTAAAAAGTCGAAAAAATTATTAAAATTATTTGGCGGCCAATATTTAATCTTGCAATAAAAACCATATTTCGTTTTTATCGTTTAAAAATATCCGGGCCGAAAAGTTCCGGATAAACCGAAAAAAACGTTTAATTATTTAATAATTTTAAAAATTATTTAATCGTATTATTCGGTTAGATCGTCAATTTAAATAATTATAATTTAAAAAAATATTATTTATTTAAAAAGGGCTTAAAAATATAAATAAATTAAAAAAGCAAAAGAAATTAGATACGGAAAAGGATTGTAAAGAAAAAAAACAAATATAACTTATTTTAAAACTAAATATATTAATAAAAATATATTTTTTTTTCGATTAAAATGTCGTAAGGATTAATTTAAATAAAAGACCGTTATCGCTTATGACCTTAGCCGTATTAAAAACGGTCGGTTAAGATTTTAACAGTAAAAAATTTTAATTAAATTTATTATATTCGTTAAATAAATAAATAATTTTTATATATATTTTTTTTATATAAATATTTTTTTTATTTAATTAGGTACTAAATTTTATTTTTAATTATTTTAAAATCTAATATTTATTTAATTTCGTATTTGTTAAAATTTTTTCGAATTTTAAGTTTATTTTTAATAAAGCATTTTTAAATACTAATTTAAATAAAAAAAAATATGGAAAATAAGATATATTTTTATATTTTTAAATAATAATAATTGGTAATTAATTTTAAAAATAATTTCGTTAATTTTAAACGGTTTAAATTTTTTAAAATTAAATTTATTATTAAATTTTTTTATTTTAATTTATAAGATATTCGAAATTACGTTTTATTTTTGGCGTAATAAATAAACCTTATTTTTTTTCGTTAAAATTAATTTTTTAATTTTTTTCTTATTATAATATTAAATTATTTATCGTTAAAAAAATCGTAATTTATTTTAAAAACGGGTTTAAATCGTTTTAATTTTTATAATTAATATTTTTATTTTTAAGGTAATTATAATAATTTTTAGTATTTTATTAAACGATTATTTAAGTCGTTTTATTTTTATATTATATCCGTATATAATTATATAAAAAAATACGTTTATATTTTTATTAATTAATATATTATAAGCGATTTATATTAATAATAAAAGTGTTATTTAATTATTCTATTAATAATTAATACAATTTCGTAAATATTATTTTAAAATTTAATTTAATTTTTCCGTTTAATTATTTATTTTAAAATAATATGTTATTAAAAACTTAAATTTAATATTAATTTATTTAAAAAAAATTAATACCGAATTTTAAAATAAATAACGTATTTCGGTTTAAAACGATTTTTTAAATATTTTATATTTATTAAGGTATTATTTAATAAAAGCATAAACTAATTATTTTGCCGTTATATTTCTTTTAAAAAATAAAAAATATTTATATTTAATAAATTTATTAATAATTATTTATATTCCGTCATATTCGATTTTAATAATTAAGTTTTTAAATAAAAATAAATTAATAATAAAATCCTAAATTATAATATTTTATGTTTTATTAAAAATATTAATAAATTATAATAACTCGTAAAACTTATAACCTACTACCTTAGTTTTATTATAAACGTTATAATTTTTAATAATTATTTTAATTATATGGCGTAATTTAGGGAAATTATATTTTTTTTGCAACCGTCGGATAGTTTTAAAAAAATTTTGATATTTATATAATAAGTCCTTATAAAATTCCTTTATAAATTATTTTTATTAATATTTGGGAATATAAATTTTACCATAATATAATAATTAATTTTTAAGTTATCTTTTTAACTGCTAAATTTCCTTTTATTTTTTTGCATCGTAAAAATTCCGGAACTATATTAAAAATTCGGTAATTAATTTTTTTATTATCTTATATAAATATATAATTTTATCCTTATTATATTATAATATTTACATACTTTTTTTAAGAATTTTGGAATCGTAATTTTTTTTATAATTAAAAATATCCGCTTAAATATTTTCTTTTTTTTAATATAATATATTTTAAAATTAAATCTAAATAAAAAAATTTATTATTTTTTATATTATTTATTTAATATTTAGGCTTTTATAAATTACGTAAAATTTTTATAATTAAAATAAATATTAAAAGATTTTTTTATTCCGTTAAAAAAATTCTTATTCTTTAAAAACATTAATAATTACTAATAATTTTTTATTATAAATTTGGTATTTAAATTTTGCATTTCGGAATATTTTAAAATAATATGTTACTAAATATTATTTGCTATTATTTTTTGTTATTTTAAAATTACGCTTAAAACATATTTTAAAATATTTATTTTTAATCGTTTCGTTTTATTTAAATTTGGCATCTTTACGATAAATCCGTTAATAATTACTTTTTTTAATTCCCGAAATACTTTTTTTATTTTTTTAAAAAAATTCGAATTTTTTCTTAACATATTTCTTAATAATAAGTTTCGTTAAAAATTTAATTATATTTCTATATCCCTTAATTAAATTACGTACGTAATCCGTAAATCCTAAAATTTATCGGATATTTATAACGGTTACCTTATTAAGGATAAATTAATCTTTAATTATTTCCAATTTAAAACATTAAATTTGAATTTATTTTAATATAAAAATAAATTCTAAAAAATCTAATTTTTAAATATATTATATATTTTTGGTAAGGTTAATTTAAATATTAATTTCGTCCAAAATTTTAAGTATTTAAATAATATTTTTTTTGTACTTTTTTAAAGTTTTAGAATAAATAAGGATATCGTCGAAATAAACAAATACGAATTTATCCAAAAATTATCAGAAAATGATTATTATTAAGTTTTAAAAAATAGCGGAAACGTTAATAAATCCCATAAGTATTACTTTATATTCGTAAAGTCCATATATTATTTTAAATACCGTTTTTTATTTTTTTCCTTTAGTTATTTTGATACGATAATAATTATTACGAAAATTAAACGCGATAAATTATTTAATTTTATTAACATTTTTAAGGTATTTATAAAAATTAAAAAATATCCGTTTTTAATTATAATATTATTTAATTATTTATAATTAATGATTTTTCGGTAAATAACGTTTTTATTTTTATTAATCCTTTATTTGTTATTTTTGGTTTTTAGTATTATAAAGATTAAATATCTAATAAAAAAATTAAAAAGTTAAATATATTTTTTTTAAATTTAATTATATACTTTTCCATAAAACTTTTAATTTTTCTGGGTTTATATAATAAATTTTATAAAACTTAAAATAATACTTTTTTTTAATAATTATCCGGTTTATTTTATTAACCGTATAACGGTAATTCGTAATTTTTTTTATTTTTAAATAATTTCTTAAATTTTTGATATTCCGGCAATACCGTAAAAATCTAATTAAAAACCTGTATTTCCTTAATAATATAATAAATTTTTCGATTATTTTTATTTAACATTTTATTTTAAGAAAATATTCGTTTTTTTTAATTAATCCGTAAATTATTAAAATAAAATTAAGGTATTTTTAAAATAATATCGTATCCGAAAATATTAACGATATTTAATAAAACGCGTTTTACATATCTTTAAATTTATACTGGGAATTTTTCCGTTTTTCGAAAAATTCGTCCGTTTTCGTAAATGAATAAGTTGCCGTTTACCGTATATAACTTATAAAACTTTAATTTATATTTTGAGGGAATTTAATATTTTTCCGTTATTATAAAAAAAATAAAATTACTTTTTATTCCGGAATTAATTATGGCCTTAAGTACCTTACTTTTATATCGGAAAAAGATCTTAATTTGGCTATACGTTCTTTTCGTTATTTTATATAAGGTTTTATTAATTAGGGTTTTTCGATACCTTATTTTTAAAAGTTTTTTTAATTTTTTAATTTTTAATAATTTTTGATTTAAACGAATCTTTATTTGCGAATTTTTTTAACAATATATTTAATATATTAATTATTTTTATATCGGAATTATATTTTTTGCCGTATTTATATTAAAGCCTTAAAATCTGGTTTTTTTTGGTTTATTTTTTTATTTCGTATTTTTTAAATTATAAAATTAAAAAAGTAAATTTCCGAAAAAGGTATTTTTATATTTAAAAGTTTATATTAAATATAAAATATCGGGAAATAATATAAATATTTTTGCAATATAACTTTTTGATTCCGTTTTAATTTGGAATATAAATAATAAAATTTAAGGTATTTTGGTTATCGGGGAATTTCAATATATCGGTATTTATTATTTAATTCGATAAAAGTCTTATTATTCTATCCGGGCTAAAAGTTATTATTTTTTTTAATTTTAAAATAAATAAAATAATTACTTTAATAACAAATAATAAAATATAATAAATCGTAAGGGTTTATTAATAATATCTTTTTATAAATAATATATTTTAAAAATTCGTAAAACTTTGGGAATAATTATTTATAATTATTAATATTTAATCGAAATTAACCATTTTTTATATATATCTTATATTTTTAAAAATTAAAATAATATTAATATTTTAATTTTATAATTATTTTAAAAGCTGTTTATCCGGACTAATATTTATAGGTTTTAATTTTAAAATCTTAGTAAATAAAATAATCCTCGTATTTTAAGTTATCGTTTTAAATTTAAATAATTATAGTAATAATAAATTCTAATTTAAAAAAAGTTAAGTTAATTTTTTTTTTGCTTTATTATCGGTTTTTTATTTAGTTATTTTGACTTTTTCTAAAATTAAAGAATTTTTTTTTGGAATTCCTTTTGGCGGAAAAACAATATTTATTTTTAAAATACCCCTTTTTGTTATAATTAAAACATTTTATTTTAAATTTATTTTTTTTAAATTTTTTCGAAATAAAATTCGTTTCCTTTTAAAATTTACCCTTATTTTTTTTAGTTCGGTTATTAAAGTTTTTATTGTTATTTTGTTTATTAATTTTTTTTAAAATACCGATTAAAAATTTATCGGTCGGCGATAATAACCTTATTTATATATTTTATAAAAAATCTAGTTTTAAATTCTATATATAATTCGTTTTTAATTTAAAACTTTAAGTTATTATAATAAAAATAAAATAATACGTTTTTTAATAAATTTGAAATAACGGCTAAACGGTTAAATTTTATTATATATTTAGATATTAATTTAGTTTAGTAAAAAAAATAAAATTACTTAATAACGTTTTATTTTTATTAGGATTGCCGAATAAAACGCGTATTTTTTTAAAAAAATTTTCGTAATTGCTAAAAATATAATTAATAAAATTTAAAGATTTTTTTAAGTATTTCTTAAAGTAATCCGTTAAAATAAATTCGAATTATTGGCAAATTCGTCTAATTAATAATTAAAAAATAATTATTATTTTTTAATATTTTTCCGGCAGAAAATTTTTATAAAACTTAAGGTAAAACCTTATTTAAATTAAAAATTTATCAAAATCCTTTAATCCGTCGTAAAGTTTGGGAAAAATTAATTTATAACCTTTAACGTTTGGCATTCTATAGTAACTAAGGGGTAAAATAACTTTTTCCCGTATCCGAGTTACGTCGAACAGTGGTAAAATCAAAAATTTTTTTACGTTCGCCTTAAGTTTAACGAAAAGGGTTAATAACCGGCCTTTTGGCTTCGCTTTTTAGGAAAACTAAATTAAAAAAAAGTTAATTTTTTTTCTTTTTATAAGCCAAATATTTTTTTTCTTTTAAAGTTCGGATTTTTGCTATTAAAGCATTTAATTTTTCCTTCGCAGTAAATTCTTTTTTCTAATTTTTGGCCTTATATTTTTTTTAACTTTTTTCTTAACCGTTTTTTTTTCCGATTTTTCTTTTTAAATTTTAATAATATCTTTAAGGGTTAAGGTAAATTATTATCTGGGTTATAAAGATAACGGGCTTTTTTAAAATTAAATAATAAAAGGTATTATATTATTAATTAATTAAAAAACTTTTTTAATAAAAAATAAATTATTAAGTTTTATTAATAACGTTTCTTTAATTAATAACGGGAATCGTATATATTATTTATCTTTTAAATATCGTCTTATATTATCGTTTATATTAAATTCAAAAAAACTTATACCTTAATTAAATAATAAATTATCCGTTAATTATTAATTAAAAAGTTATTAAAATATAATAAACTTATTATATATTTATTTAAAAATATAAATAATATCCAAAAAAGGTTTTAATTTGCAAATAATAATAAGGCGAAAAATAATTTAATATATTTATTAAAAAAATTTTAAAGTATTTTTTTAATTAAAAAATAATATAATTACTTTTGGCTAAAAGTTTAAATTAATAATTAAAAAACGAAAAACTAAATAAATAATTATTTACATAAAAAACCCAAACCTTATATATTTTTCTTATCTTTCATATCTTTTATGGTTTTTGGGGATTTCGAAAGATCATGGTATTTATCGTTTACGAATCTCCTGGTATTTTTGGAGATTGACAAAAACCCGAGGTTTATCCGATGGAAGGTGGAGATCCCGAACGTCTCTAACTTCCTGGGCCTTCTTTGGGCCTAGTGGAGTCCCTTCTGAACGTAACATATATCGTAATTCTTAAATAAAACGATGTCGAAATTAACTGTTTAATATCGTCCTTTAATAAAAATCTTAAAGTAATTAATTTTGTATATAATTTTTCCGTTATCGTAAACGAATTCCTAACTTTCGGTATTCGTCGTTATATAGGGTTTTAATTTATATTTTTATAGCAGTTTAAGCTTATTAACCACATCTGGTGCAATATAACTTTTGCCTAAAGCTCCGCAATCCACCATTACGGTATACCAGTACGTTCCGATTTGTATATCTAAAGTGATAAGGTCGTTAACGTCTTTTATCGTCGCGTTTAAAACCTTTTTTAGAAATTTCCCTTAACTTCTTTAAATTTCGTTATCCTGCAGCTTTTTTACAGATAACCTTTTTCTTTTAACTTTTATTCGAATTTATCAAATTTTATTTGTATTTTTTCGTTTAACGTATCAAGTTGTTATATTTGTTGCTATTGTCGGCGTACTGTTCCTTTAAGCCGTATTAACTGTTCCTAATTTTCTTATAGTTTTTTTCTCTAATAAATAAATTGTTCTTTTATATTTGCAATTATATCTTCTTATACAGTATCCTAATTATCGTTTTAAAAATCTTCTATAAATTAACGTATTTTTTAATATTTTTTTTCTAGGAATTTACGGTAAATATTAATTAAAAATAAAAATCTGTAATAACTGTAAAGGGCTGCATACGCAGTAACTAAGGGTATGGGCCATAACAGGTCTATTGAAAAATCTAGAGAACAGCTAAGAAGATACATAGGAGTAGCTAGCTATATATATACGGGAGCCACGGGATTAACGTTACGCTAATCCTTTTACTAAGGCCCTTGGCCTATGACATAACCCCCTTTTCTAGATCCAATCCTCGCTTTTTCTTATTACGCAGCAAACGTTTATTCGTAATACCATTTTAAGGACTTTATTCTAAAGCGGCAATATTTGCAAATTTTAATCTAAGGGGTTTTCTAACGGTTACGGGAAAACCACGCTGCATATTTTACGCCCGTACGTTTTTAATAAGTTATGCGTTACCAGCTCTATATCTTTATATTATTTTCTCTAAGGCTTTTTTTTGCCAATTCCTTTAACGTTTCGTAAACGTCGAACTTATTTAAATCCTCCCAGGCTTTGTTAAACGCCTCCGTAATTGCTTTTTGTCATTTAAATAATAACGGAACCTTTGAGGCCTTATTAGCGCCAATATGTCGGACGGCGATTTCCTTCCCTTTAGGACAATTCCTTCGAAAATGCCCCGTTTCGCCATACCTTAAATAATATCTTTCCGTTCGTTAACGGCACTTACGTTAATAATTAACGGTTAATATGCCGATCTCCATATTTTCCATAATATCGCTTTCCGACTAAAAAGTTATTACGCATAAACGTACCGGAATAAAGGCCGTTAAAAACGATATTTCCGAACGGCGAAGGAATTACGCGAACTTTTTCCAAATATTAGGTTATTTTTCATAATCCAACGATTTTTTTCGTTTCGGCATTAAGGCCCGAAATTAATAAGAAAATTTTGGTTTTATCCGGTTATTCGTTTTTTCCGGTTTGGTAAAAAGTATTTTCAAATATAAAAACGTATTCGGACGCGGTTTAAACATTATATTAACATAATTTAATTAAACGTTAATTAATTTTTTATTTTTTATTAGGTTTTTTTTAAGATAACGGCAATATAATTTAGGAAAATTTAAAAATTCGGCTTTTTTAAGGCTTTTTGCATATATGGCAGAAACGTCGACTTTTGAAACTAACGGCTAAAGGCTCCCCAGATGTAAAAAAGCTGCGCACGATTATCGCCGATCGCCTTTCCGTTAACAAATAATTTCCCATCCATTTCGTACCTCCAGGCGTTATGGTCTTTACGGCCTTATAGCTTGCAAACGGTTCGTAAAACCTGACGGCGCGGTTCCTCAGTATCCATAGCGAATAAACTACGTACGAATAATAGGTACGTAACATTAGCATACTTCTTACGGCGACGGACTATTCGCGAAAAAGGAGATTTCTCAATATGTAAGGGGCTGCATATGCAGTAACTAAGGGTATGGGCCATAACAGGTCTATTAAGAAATCTAGGGAACAGCTAAGAAGATGCGTAAGAGCAGCTAACTATATATATACGGGAGCCACGGGATTAGCGTTACGCTAATCCCTCCACTAGGGCCCTTGGCCCGTGACAATAACTTTTTAATAATGCTTTTTTACCGTGCGCTAAATTAACTTTTTTTCCGTTTAATGGTTATATTATCCATAATAACAAAAAGGGTTTTTTTGCAGGTATTGCTTTTTTTCAGGCCAGCTTTTTGCTTTAGCCAGCTGCTGGATATCTTCTAGGGCTATGGTTCGAAACTGTCGATACCATTACTTATCGTCTTTATTATTTCCGATACGGTTTTAAAAATCGAATCCTTTATAATATATACGGGTAATTCTTTTATAAATATGCTGCTTCCATTTTTCGTAATCGGGATATTCTCGTCGTCGACAATATATGGCATGCATTCTGCCGTATCGATTAGGGGTTCCGGGACAGATTTCTTCTGTCCAGTTCCGGTATTCGCGTAATTATCTTTATAATGCTTCTTGTTATACTTGCAATACTTATTAAGCCAGCTTTTTAATTTTTTGCATTTTTCGTCAGATTTTTTATCGTAATAATCCTTATTAGACCTTTTGTTATAAGTTTAATACGTACTTAATTTGGATTATATTAGTAACTTTGCTATCGTTTCCTTAATTATTCCTGGATTATCCCTCCGATATAGGTATTTAATTATCTTACCGTAGCTTTTTGGGCTTTTTATATTTAAAGGCCTTATGTCCTATTTTGCTATAATTAAAATATTTAATTTAATTCCAATTTTGTTTATGGGTAACGCCGAGTTCCATAAATCCTAATGCCGTTCCATAAAAAATAAATGGTACGTTTCGTTTTTTCTCTTAGTTAAACTTATTATATCCCGAACGTAAGGCATATTATTTTTTTATCCTTTTTTAAATTATTAATTATTAATCTTAATTACTTTTATAATATACCGGTTTAAGGTAACTAATTATTTAATCCGAATAATTTTATTTTTTATATTATCCTTTAGACTTTTATATAATATGTCGATAAAGGCGTTAGTTTCGTTATTTTCTTTTACGGCCTTAGTCGCAAAATTTTTAAAGGTTACGGCGTATTTGAATATAAGTTTTTTTTATCGGAATTGCAAAAGTTGTTAAGCCGTAAATTATTTTTTATCCGGATTGCCGAAATTATCGCCCATTTTATTTTCAAAATTAATATAAAATAAAAAATTTTTATTAATAAAATCTTTCTTATCCGATTTTCCTATTTCTAAAAAATTTCTTATAATGGGTTTAAATTAATTAATCGTATTTCTTATTAAGCATGTTTTTATTATTAGGATTATATCTGCTGGATTATTAAGGTCCAGGAAGTAAAAATAAATTCGTACCTAAATTAAAAAAATTTAAAGGTTACTTTTTTTATCGTAAGGTTTTAATTTTTTAGGTTTTATGCGGGCGAAAAAGGGTTAAGTAAGTAGTATAACTTTAAGCTATCGAACTTTTTTTTCCAGTTCCCGAATTCGAACCTAAAATTATTAAGTAAAAGTTTCTTAAATATTGTTCAGAATCTAACGGTATTATTGAACAAAAGCTTACAACATATAACAAACTATATAATTTAACTAATTATTAAACCTTAAGTTAACGGGTTTATGTTAACAGGAATATCATAGGAATCTAAGTAATAAATACAATAACGTATTACGTTTCGTAATACCAAAGGTGCCTTAGGTAACGAATTATTATTGCAAGCTAAACTTATCTAAACTATGGAAATAATGAGCGTATATATCCTTATTTTAGCTCAAGGTGCTCATCATGGCTCAACAACATTTTTCAAGTCCCCTTAAGCCCCCTTAAGCCCCCTCTGGTGCTCATCCGGCTCAAGCCCTTTTGTCCAATCAGAGCCCTTGAGCCCTTTGAGCCAGTCACGTGATTTCTTGGCTAGGTCGGGGTCTGGTTCTTCAGAACCCCGACCGTTTCCCGAAGCCAAGACCGTTAGGTCATAACACCCACAACAAGTGGGATCAACGCTTCCTAGCTTTAGACAAGTCAATATATCCTCAAGAGCTGTGCATCTGCTCCTTAGTAAGTGTGACAGATAACTAATCTAGCTGTCAGCTGAACTCGTCGTGAGCGGGTGGCGGAGTTGTTCTTACCAACATCGATCTCCCGAATGTCTTTCTCGCCTAGGGTTTCCCTCAATTTGTTTGCAAGCTTGGCTCCCATATTTTGACGACTACGATGAACGGATATGCCGTCAACTATCGAATTTGGCCGACTGAAATAAACGAATTCGAATGCATCTGGCGTGTATGATCTTCTCTCGACGATTTGGCGGAAGTGCGGAATACCGCCCTTCTCCAGGAAAACCGCCTCCCCCGGCAAGAGATGGTAAATGTCGGTGAAGCTAAGCTGCCTCAAGGCAATAGATTCCGAGGCGAGGAAATAATCTTTCGCTCCTTCTAAAGTCTGCGACGGTCGTGATCCGAGGCAAAGAGGTCGAATGCCGTTAGCATCTCTATAACCAGCACATTAGTTACGCCCTTGATATTTGTATCAAGTCAGCTAGGCAGTATACCTGAAACCGAGAATTCCAAAGCCTGTAACCATTGCAGTGCATGCAAAGGCACCAATGCATTCAGCATAAACGTCGCAGAGTGCAGTAAAGATATCTTCCTTGTTTATCCTGGGCTTTCCTAGCTCATGAAGCGAGTTTGCAAAAACGTTCAACCTAGAGACCTAGTCTGTTGGATTATTGCAAAACATCGGGCGCTCGAACTGCGTTAATAGTTCAAGCGGAATATAGTTATATATTCCTACATAGTCAATAAGTCCTTCAAGCGGAGGCGTTACGGAGTCGACAGACAACAAGGCCAACGTAGTAGAGGTAATAACTTACAGCAGCTCGGAATCAGAATCAGAGTTCACGTGTCGACGTGCCTCTGTATCCAAGAACTTGCGAAGGTGGTCGGAGTTGATGAGGTTTCCATTTACAGACATCGACATTCCGTAGGGGCTATTTATGTAGAATGGCTGGGCCTCGGACCTGGAATTTGGAGATCCGTTAGCCTATACGTGGAAACAAGTCTCCGGGTGCTTGGGAAATGTATTACGCAGACAAGGTGCCCGCAGTGGGATAACGCAGATGAGCGATACCGCACCAGCCAGGCAGATCCTTGATCAAGGCGTTTGCGTCGGCAAAGTGACTAAACACTGTCTGAGCCATGCTCTGGGCCTTGCACTGACATACGCGACCCCCATGACAGACCGAGATACCTGCAGCGTCCTGTCCACGATGTTGCAGATAGAAAAGACTCTCGTATAAACCGACAGCGGCCGTGGCGTTTTTAGGATCCCCTAGCTAGAGATTTGTAGTGAGCACATCCATTCAATAGGCAAAAGGACGTTTCGGGGGGGACGCACAAGCACCGCTGCAACACCACACATTTTGCCTCGACTATGCCGAGAGCGGCTCAAATATGTTCAGTTAGAGTATGGGTTTTAGCGACGGGTAGGACTTATCAGCGCGTTTCATCGCGCAATTTGAAGTGCGACGCGGTCCAAAATCGGCGTACAACGAGAGGAATATTTTCCCCCATGAAGGGGCATAACGCGGGGTGGCGGGGTCCCGGCACCGGAGACAAAGGCCAAGTCTCGGATAAGTATGCACTCCGCAATAACCTCTACTTACGAGAACGGGGATAATTTATCAGCTATTTATGAAAACGCGTCTCAAGGTTTATCTCAAGACACGATCCATTATTGAGAAGTGGAAAGGAGAATTTCCGGGGAAGAGAAGGTGATAGAAAGGTTGGGAAACAATAGAGTAAAGCGGGAGACAAAGAACGGAAAGAGAGCAGGAGGGAGAGCAGGAGGGAGAGCAGGAGGGAGAGATGGAGAGGAGGGGAAAGTGGGAAAGAGATTAAATGAGTAAATATAAAGAAGATCGGGTAGGAGAGAGTTGGAGAACGAGTATAAAGGAGACAGTAAGAGGGGGGTACAGGGGAAAGTATGGGAAAGGGGATGGGTGAGAAGATAGGGAAACGGGGGATCATATGCGCCAGCTTATGACTGGTATTGGACAGAGCATAAGGTACCGGTTAGTTGTATACCCTCTCAGAGATTCAGGAATCCTTTTTATCTTTATTCAGGGTCTGATTTCAATAACACTGACCAGTAACATATGGTCCCTACCCCCCAATGGCCTGGTTCTTCAACACCTTCTGGGCACTCGCCTCGAGGCGTTTAGGCAAGCGAAAGGTCGTGTCGTGAAACCAATGACTCTCCCGGAGAACTCCGTCCGCTCCCAGATGCCTTCTAAGCAGGTCAAACAACGCAGCCAGAAGATTGGCGAAGCAACAAACCCACTGAGAACGTATTTCGAGTGGATACAAAAGATGGCCGGCATCTTTCCTTGCTCGTGGTCGAATGCGGCATACCAGAAATGGTATTCGAGCTTGATCAAAGCGGCATAGGAGAAAAGCAGCTTCCAATGTCCTCAAAGGACATCAGAGGACTTCAGGTCACTCAGAGCGGGGACGGACAGCTTGAGAGTTGCTTTTACAATCTACAATATTCCTACATACGGTCACGGATTGTGCGAGGGGCAACCATGGAATTTAGCTACGAAGAATCGCTGCCTGTCGAGGCCTTGGAACAACGGCCAGAATTCATTCCGCCTGTCGATGAAGTCAAGATCTCCATTACCCAGAGAACGTATTTCTTCGTTTCCCTGCTCCTTCGAATATAGACGACGAGTCGTTCAGGCGTTGTATTGAAAATTGGCGGCTTCGGAACAACTAATATAGTCACAGAATACTGGGCCTCATATTTCTCGGTGAAGAAGTATATCCTCTGCCGACCACGCGGACGTTTCTACGATCTGGATTGAGTACTCAAGTCGCTGGGTAGGGTATGTCGGAATGTGGGCACTATGTTGTGCTGGGTCCCGGATTTAGGCCACACCGTCACCAAGATCCATGAGCAGGGCGCCAGAAAAGGGTGCAACAGCGTGAAAGGCAGAAAGAAGCCTGCAAGGAAGGTAGCAGCGTATAGATTAGACAAGTAGAGCCTGTCCCATCAAATATATGGGAGGAAATCGGCTCTGTATATATACACTTACAACCCCTATGTAGCCCCTTTCTACAAGGTTCCACCTTGGTACGTGACGCAGGGGCATTCTCACAGCCATATTAACCCTTCCAACATTCACTTCAGCACCCACTGGAACCATCCTGATCTCGCATCCGCTAGCTCCATTTGGTCGTCCAGAAAGAGTCCGACTAAATGGCCATGGAGGCAGTTGGAAGATCCCCACGAGTGACACCAAAGCGCGCGGATGGACCGATGGATATCGCGCGGATCCGCTGAAAGCGGACGTCTTTCCCCTCCGCTGTATCGTCCTGGAGATACTTAGTGTCCACCCCGGACGAGAGACAGAAGCAAGGCCGTATCACGCAGTTTGTAGTTCAGTCATGTGAATCGAGGAATCAGGCCTTCTCAACGACAAGAAACTGCATCTCTGCGTTCGTACTGTGAAGCAAATGCTTGAGTACCAGCCAAACAGACGGCCACCGATGCAAGTCGTTCGAGACCTCCTGGAGCAAGAGCACGGCAATCTTCGCTGGACGCTTTGAGCGTACTAAGATGAATCTGCTAGCGATCTGAGGGGAGCCACGGCGTAATAGGTACCCGAGATAGAGGTCAGTCTCAGCCACCGTAGCCACCATTCGACATCACGGTAGTCCGGACGATGACTCGATGTCTACGGCCTTACTGCTTTACTGGGATTCAAGCCATCAAGTTCCTAGTGAGGCTTCCCCTGACCAGTTAGCCTAGGGCTGAGCTGTCGAATGCGAGCAGGTTGAGGCGAGATGGGCATCAGCCCAGGGCTTCGAAGCGTGTGGAGCTGCTGGCGGCCGGCAAAGAGAGACTGGTGTGAGCATAATCGAAGTGTTGGTGGCTGGCTGCGAGAGACAAGGATTCCTGGGTGTATATAACACCCCCCCCCCCCCGGCCCCGCGCTTTCTAGATTTAATTCTCGCTCTTTTCCCGTTACGTGGAATAAGCTTCCTTGTAGCACCTTGTTAAATTTCGTTCCGAAGTTGCCTTATTTGTAAATCTTAAAAATTTCCCGACAGTTACGCCAACATAAGCTGTACGACTAGGTTTAACAGTAGGTTAACTCTCCCAGCCGTCATACTTTCTAATCGAAAGATATATGCTCGTCGCTCGGCTACACAGGGGCAGTACGCGTACGGGGGCACACGCAATTGGCCTAATGGAACAACACAACTGATGCACCTTATATGTGGCAGCCATCAATGCTCTGTGACGGGGGTATAATCCGCGGCACGCCGCCTCCTGGTATTTCCCAGCCACAGAATCCACCCTTAAGCCTCCTTGAGACCAGCCGCCACCTAAGATTTCTCGCTTCGCTATGAGTAGGGTGCATGGATCGTCTACTTGGAATAGGGCGTGCCGCGCTCATATCCTGTTGATTTGAAATGGCGGAAGTCCATGACAGAGCAGATAGCTGCCCAGAGCATGAGCACCCTAAATTCAATGCACCATTAGCTAGTATCTCCTTTGCAACAGTTCCAAGTCGGGAGGACCTACACATTGAATACGGCGTTCGCGGCCAGGAACTTGGATAGTGAACAAGTCACACCGATACATATCCGGTTGTTGGACTGGATGGTCATGACGAAAGCGACAGCCCAGAGGACGACTTCAACACAGTTGAGTATCGCGTACGCTTTCAGACTCTTCCACTTTGAGAACCGAGCCATGTGTCCAGTGAGGAGCTGGTAAGAAATTATAATGAGTGTTTTGAATCCCTGCCCGCGATTTGCTCGTTAGTTACGGTTAGCTTGGAGACATAGACTCTATGTCTTACCATGCTCATCGCCATTATATGCGCCCGAGTCATAAATCCGCCGGGTATTGACATGGCTACGAGGGCAATGATAATGCCGACGACAACCAGGAACACTTGTATCAAATGGACACGAAATTTGTAGCTAGGGTCGAAAAAGTCTGCTTCGAACATCTTGAGGGTTCCGGCTGGGGTCACGAGGCGTTTGGGGAGTCGGTGTCGAGTCGGTGGCTTAAAAGGTCAAGGGGAGTGGTTGCGGTGATGGCTTGGGGAAAGAGAGATGTAAAGGCCACCTTCAAACGGTCCCAGAAAGATGCCCTTTATGCTCTTTCGAAGCCAAGTCTCCGACTTCCCAACGACTTATCCACATTGTCTATCTAGGTTTATAATTAGAAGAAAGATGTCTTCTTGCACCGTCCCCTAGTCAACTGAAACGACAACCAAGAGCGCGTAGCCTCCACAACCAGCCTGTCAGAGCCCAGGACAAAACCTGCCATATCCACCTAGGTGTCAGATAGGCGAGAGATAGCCTCAGACGGGTCCTCGGGGGCAAGAGGGTGCCGAGGCTGGCACGACCAAGCTGCGTTCAAGTTATACGAGTCATATACCGGTATCAGGGTTGAAAGGGCGAGGAAATTCGTATAGTAAAAAAAGGGGTGGATGCTGTACGAAGTTATACGACGTGTTTCCGAGACTCTTGGCGCAAGATGCGAAGTACGAGCATTTAAGCTTCGGATAAGCTACGATCGGCTCCCCTGGGATCTTGGTGTGGGGCTTATAAGCGGGTCACCTTAAGTGGCGGGTTATTCCCCCTTGGGCCCTTGGCACTGCTAATAAGTAACTAAGAAGTACGAAGTTCGAATAAGGTCCAAGAAAGGGGAAGCTACTGTACTACAGCGCCACCGCCTAGAAAGTCATATATACTAGATAAGACAATCCACTATCATGCAGACGTTGGCATACGTAGTATGCTGTGGCTTAGAGGTATGTGAACGTGATGGGGGTGCCCAGGGCAACGGTTGCCCACCCGCCCTCTTTCGGTGGCATTATGCCAGGCCTTGACAGAAGATATACTAACACTGATATGTAGTAGCGTAGCCTATACGATTACACATCGATCCTCATAAACAACACGCCAACGAATAGACCCAATCTGACAGACATTGTTAGCCGCCGCTACTTCACAGGTCTTGATCATCGGAGTTCTACTTTGAACCTCTCCCGTCGTGTTGCTTGTACTACTTTGCTCCATTTCCTTTGACGGACGGTCCTTTAGAAGTTGGCAATACCACTGAGCTACGTTCCTAAGTAGCTAGTTAAAAAAATCATCTTAAAGCTTGGTGTCGGTAAGCGGGATGCTTGGATAAATTGTTAGTAAAAGCTTGTATGAAACAAGATGTTTACTAATAACCATGGAAGCGGATGAACCTATCCCCACTTTCTCCCCTCATAAATGCACCAAACCGAGACGACGCTTGACGTTACAATACTGCAGTGGATTTGTTATCAACACCATGACGTCCTTTGGCTCATTGCATGTTGTATAATGCTCCCGTGGCTGCCAAATCCGCATGGACTTTATGGTTGAGGCCCGGCACTATTGAACATCAAAGCTAACGTGCGAAGATATCGTGTCTCGCTTTCTTCCGCTCGGATCATATCATATCTAGCATCACATCGAGAGCATAATATGGAAAACGAGGATAATCAACCCCGAAACGGGGTCGAGGTACCTATCGAAGCTATTCAGGCCATCGACCCTGGGGTTGTCGCAAGCGAGTCTAGCATTTGTTACCGCAACTATAAAATCGTGCACTAATAATCGAGCTAGAACTTCCACCAGGAACCAAGGCAACAAATATCGAAGCCCATGGAGCTAGCTTCTGGACTCAGACCGCTCGTCTCGGCACTGAACGCGATGGCGTCGAAGAGGCACTCTTCCTAAAGGTGCTCATACGGAGCCTGTGACGGATGCCATGGAGAGCTAACCTATGAGCAGCTTGCGTATGGTGAGCGCGGAAGGAGGCTGTTGTCGAGTGAACACCACTGCATGAGCAAGCTGTACTCCACAATGGGGGATCTCGTTCCACAGCCAATTGCGTGGGGCTCGTACTCGCGCATCCCGGAGGTGCACTTCTTCCTCTGCAAATTCCGTCCGATGACGGACGGTCTTCCGGACCTTGAGATCTTTCCCGCGAAGATTGCCGAGCTGCACCGTACCGGGACCTCTCCGGATGGTAGGTTCGGTTTCGACGTCACCACCTTCCATGGGGAAATCCCGATAGAGCATGGGTGGTCAGACACGTGGGAGGAATACTTCGGGAGGACGACGCGGATCCTGTTGCAGCTGGAGCAGGAGGTCAGGGGTCCTGATGAAGAGATCCGGCGGTTGTCGGAGCCGTTCTTCGAAAAGGTCATCCCTCGTCTTCTGCGGCCCTTGGAGACCGGCGGCCACTCGATTCGCCCGTCTTTGATTCACGGAGACCTGTGGCATGGTAACGCAAGCATGGACAAGGATTCTGGCATGCCCATCATATTCGACGCAGCATCCTTCTATGCCCATAACGAATGTGAGTCTCGCGTCCCTGGCATTCCCTAGAACTGCAGCTCAGTGGATAGATGAACTAGCCGTTTGGCGGCAGCCGTGGAACAAGATCAACAAGCGCTATAGAGAACGATATCACGAACATTTCCCTAAATCCTACCCCGAGGCCGACTATGATAGCCGTAATCTGCTTTACGCCACGTAAGGACAAGCCTGTAGCCAATACGTATATAACCGAGATCGATTCTAACGGCGGCATTAGTCGCGTGAATGTGCTAGATTCTATTCTGTACAAGAATGACCGAAATTACCGCGAGATGTGAGTTGCCCTACATGAAGACCCAAGGGGCTCGATACTGAACGCGCTATACAGGCTTATTGAAGGTATGCGCCAGCTCGTGGAGGAGTTCCCCGGGGGCTTCGAGCGGTGGGAAGTTTCGCAGAGAACTCGGGACGATTGAGGACAGCGTTAAAGCCATGCACGGTCTACGTCTGCCGGGAGGTAACTCTGTCGAACCACGGCCACTCTGTTCCAGGATTGAGATCGATATCAGATAAGCATCGTGTCTTTTAAGTCCTATGTCAAGAGGGTGCTGCATTTCCTTTTTTTTTTCCTGCTAGAGCATGGTCTCTACTCTGGAAAGCAGGTGGCTCATAAACCATGGTACCTATCACCAGATACACATTAATGATGTGCTACTAGGGGTTACTCCCTAGATAAATTGACCTGTATATACGCAAGGTCCCTGGTGAAGAATAGAGTCTGACTGGAGAAGCTGCAACTATATCTCTATAACGATCGATATAATCGAAAATCTCTATCTAGGAGCAGCTCTAGGCAGACATCCCTGCTTTTAGTGATTTACGTGTAGGGGGTATCCGGCTCCGACGGTGCTCGACCACAAGCTTTAGTTCTGTTGCAAACCCATTTAAACCACTGCTAGAAAAGCACTTTAACAACCCTAAGCCATGATTCACAGTGCTCGCCATATTTTATCTATTTATTTTGATTTTCCCCCTTCTTTTGACGTTCCCCTTGGCTAGTGTAGCTGGGTGTTCAGCCGTGCTAAGCACATTCAGCCAGGTGATATAACCGATTTCGGCCATCAACTCTCGAAAAGGGCGGTTTTCCTCTTCTCATTTTAGAATTAGTTACAGATTCACTATCAGCGACTACTGCTTTGGATGTCGAAATTTTATGGTGGATCCTGATAATATAGGAAAGGGGGGTTGAGTGCTGTGCGAAGTTTTGTAGCGATGTTTCGTCCGCTAGCTTAGACTCACCACCTCAAAATTTCAGCTTTACATCACATCACCCACGATACGCCAGGTAATGCGAACCGTGCTCGTAACCCCGACACCTGGTGTATCCACTCAATTCTATTTTAAAATCACAGACAAGCCCTGTAAATAATAAGAGGATCGTAAAAGGCGTTCACACCCCTCGGCGAACATGGTCAAAAAGCCACCATCCGCTTCCAAGTCCGGCGCCAAGCCTCCGTCGAGGAGGGCCGCCACGGCAACAGCATCGGCGAAGTCCCCCAAACCGGCGCCGGAGGCCGACGAGACCGGGCCGGAACACCTGCTCTCGCCCGAGGAGTTGAGAGCGCAACAGACGCTCCTCAACATCTTCTGCGACGCCTTCGCGCCGGTGCTGCAGTCCGAGTCCTTCGCGCAGAAGCTCCAGGATGTCAAGCAGGCGCTCTACAACCGCGATTTCGGCGCCGCGTTCAGGCGCGAGGACTTCCTCGAGGTATACGCCGCGCGCTGGAGCCCCACGCGCGCTCTGTGCTACGCCCGTGTCCTGCGCGGCATGGGGGAGCACCTGGCGGCGCTGCTCGCCGGCCCTGATGGCGGTATGGCCGGCGGTAGTGGCGATGCGGCAGATGGCGCGGGATTGACGGGGGAGCAGCAGCGGCGCGCGGACCAGATCCGGAGTGCGGAGGAGGTACCGGACGACGGGGTCGAGGAGCCCGCGCTGAGAGTGCTTGCCATCGGCGGCGGCGCAGCCGAAACCGTCGCCTTCGGATCGTATCTCTCCTCCTCGCCCACCGCCAGGGGACAGATCCACCTCCTCGACACGGGGCCCTGGGCCGGCATAGCGCAGAGGCTCTCCGCGCATCTCACCACCGCGCCCCCGATCTCCAAATACGCCAGCGCCGCGGCCAAGGCAGCGAACGCGGCCCTCCTGTCCCCCGCAGACCGGCTGCGCGTCGCCTTCTCGCGGGAGGACGTGCTGGCGCTCGACGACGCCGCGCTGGCGCGACTCCTGTGCCCGGGGCCGCTGCTCGTCACGCTCCTGTTCACGCTCAACGAGCTGTACACGGGCGCCGGTGTCGCGGCGACCACGGCGTTCCTGCGGCGCCTCTCGGCCGCGGTGCCCGCGGGCTCGCTGCTGCTCGTCGTCGACAGCCCGGGCAGCTATTCGGAGGCGGCCGTGGGGCCGGGAGGCGACAGGGAGAAGAAGCGGTACCCGATGCAGTGGCTGCTGGACCACACGCTGCTGCAGGAGCCCCGGTCGGGTAGGAAGGGGCAACCGCAACGGCAGGGAGAGGTCCCCGCTGCTAATGACGATGGCGATGGTGATGGTGATGATAAAGCAGATGCTGACGCTGTTCGTACTGACTGTGTGGCGTGGGAGAAGCTGGAATCGGCCGACTCGGTCTGGTTCCGGCTTGCGGACGGCCTGCGGTATCCCATCCAACTCGAGAACATGCGGTATCAGATGCACCTATACCGGGCGTGCCCCCGCATAGACGACAGGACGTGATATGTGGATCTGGTACCGTTTTCTGAAGCCCTGCTTGGTACTAAAGCCCCTGAAACTCTTTACTACCTCGGTCATTCTATTGGACTGTTTAGACCAAATCACTACGCTTGTTGAGATAGCATATTCTTGAGCTGAGTACATCGCCATTTTACAACCCCTCATGGGCTCCGACTCTCCAAATACTCTGTTCTGCAACGATCTTCCCCAATCGCTAGCCTGAAGACCAATAGGAGAGAATACCCCCTATACCGGCTCGTTTGGCCAGAACGACCTGTTATTCGCGACATGTTTTGAATCCAAGCAGAACACCGATGGCGACGATAAAATTCGCTGATATAGCGTATATCCGAACGGTCCATTACTTGCTTCCTTTAGGATGTCCGGAACACTTCGGGCGGATACGTGCCGCACTCCGGTGGTTGTTGGTACGGCGAGTCGCACTGTTCCCATACAGATCATGCCGTCCTACCGCATTTCTACCTACAAAGCATGTTTATGAATAAAATTTAAAACTCATGAAACCAATGGAGCCTTTAGGAAAATGGTAGACCCCTAGAGGTGGCTCCTGGACGTCAAAATCGCGGTATTAGACTTGTTAGCCAGTATCTCATGTAAAGAACATGCATCCAGAAAATCCCAGGTTACATATAGCTCCATCTTTTCACGCAATCAAATACCATAAAACCGCGACACCGGCAGCATCCCCGAAGTCAGACTTCGTACTCCGGCATCATAAACCGCCATGGATCTCAGGTCCGGAGGGTCCGCAGGCACGAGATGAAACGGGTGCGCAGTGTCAAGTAAATACCAGCGGTGCTACTTCCACCACCGCCGCCGTCGCCGCCGAGGAGCCCGTGCCGCGCGAACGAAGAAAGAAGCTCCGAGCGCCGTCGGCGTTGGGGCAACATCGAAGAGGCCCCCCCTCTCCATCGGGACCAGGCCAAGCCGACGAAGTCCGAGCAGAAGAAACGGAAGAAGCCAGAGGAACGCAGAGGAGGGCGTGCGTATTCTCCGATGCGGGACTCCGACTAATGACTTCTCCACCTTCAACGATACCCCTCGCCCCGGGCTGTGGAGTGAACAGGCCGAGGTGCGGTATGGGATCGAGGATCCGGGTGACACTGTCTGTTCAAGCGACTGCGACTGGTGCGGTATGCGCGCGTACCGATTGGTTCCCTCCCCTGGCGAAGGGGCGGGAGAATCGGATGGGGTCTCTCGCGGCGGTGACGGATGAGATGGCATGGATGGTGGTTGCTAAGGGGCCGGGCGGCTCTCGTGTAACTTGGCTTCCGCTCGCTACGAAAAGGGCAAAATGGTTTCCTACACCCGACAGACAGGCAGGGGATGATGACGGTACCTAGAGAGGGGGAGGGCGGAACATGAGTTCTACGACTGACGATTGTGTCATTGTCCCTTTCTGTCAAAGCCGATAATAAAGTAGCTGTTCCGGACATAACACTGCTGTCTACAACTGAAAACAACGACTCGGGTAAAGGATATCCGAGCCCACCCATCATGTATGTATGCATACCCACGCGATGTACGTACGCTCTCGCTCCCGACGCCGAACTTCTAAGAGGACACATTTCTAGCTGCGACTAACCCGCCGCTCATCACCTGCGCCTCGCTCACGCCCAGACGAGTTTCTTTATACTGTGCCCCAACTGCTCTAATAGCCCCGTGCTCCGCTTCGCCTCAGCGAGCGAGATGATATCGCCCCTCTCGATGATGTTCCTGCGCTCCTGCTCCTGCCCAGTCCCCTTCCCGCCCTCGGCTTCGCCTTCGCCGCTCTTATTGCTAAGGCGATGGAGGGGCTGGTTCCTGAACACGAGCCGCTCGATCTCGCCGGCGATGACGTCGGCCTGCTCGGCCTCCGTGATGCGCTCGACGCCGCGCGCGTCCGAGAGCGACGTACGCGCGTAGGGCACCTTGAGGGCGATGATCTTGCGCGACTGCTGCTTCTGGCTGCTGCTGCTGCCGCCGTTCCCGCTGCCGCCGCCCGTGATGGCGCTCAGGATGCCCTGGGATTTCGGGATGCTGGGCGCCGAGCCGTCAGGTACACCCTCCTTCTCGTCTTTGTTGTTGTGGTCGCCTCCCTCCTTTGGAGGCTGCTGCTTCTGTTCTAGTTGGTCGGAGGAGGACGAGGGACCGCCCTCTGCCACGCTGCTCGACAGGGAGCGCGTATTGGTGCGCACGACATCGCGCTTACCGGGCTCGTACGTGATGACGAGACCGACATTCTTGGCCTCGTCCACGTCGGCGGGCGAGATGGTGCCCGTGACGTAGGTGCCGACCCTGAGGCCGACGACGTGCGCGAGGTCGACCCGCTCGAATGACTTGACCTTGTCGAGCTTCCAGTCGAAGCGGCACAGGTAGAGGGCGGTGTCGGTCAGCAGGAGTATGACCTCCTCGAACGGCAGGCTCCTGACCGTGTTGGGGGCGTGGGGACTCAGCATCGTCCAGCCGCCGATGAAGCCCTCCCTCTCGGGGTCCTCGATGGCGATCTTCTGCGACGTCTCGATGGCCTGCTCCCGCATACGCTGCACCGAGACGGCCGGGTCTTTCGTCATCATGGTGGCTTCGAACTCGTCGAACACCATTGACGTCACGTTGCCGAGGAAGAAATCGATCGCGGCTTGGGAGAAGTAGTCATTCACCATGCTAGATTGTACGATCAGTACCTTTCGGAAAATCTTAGCGATTCTGGGACGACCTCACCTATTATAGAACCTGCTCAGCGACAAGCCCAGATCATTTACCAGGCCGCGATAGTCGCGTCTGCGCGTCCGGGTATAGTCGCCCTTCATGGCGGCAGTCGAGGCATATTGCTTCGAGATAGCATCTCCGTTATCGGCCCAGAGGGTGTTGAACCAAGTGTTCTGCTGGTCCGTTTGAGCCGCCATATCGAATCCTTCCTCTTCCAGCTGCAAATCAAGCATGAACTTGGCGAAGGAGCTTTGGCAGACATTCGTGCGATCCAGGCAGTCCATGCAATTCGTCCTCAAGACGCCATTCTGCTTCCGGGTCCTCTGTCCGTCCTTTTCGACGGTACTTCCCGCCTCCTCGATCTTCTTGTCCAGGGTATCCAGTAACAGACTGACGTTCTCGAACTTCATCCCCCGGCACTCGGCGTGGAAATCAAACCACTCGAGCGCGAGCGGCTGGGATCCCTCTTCGACCTCCTGGTTGAACTTCTCGACGTTCTTTTCGTACTCCTTACCAACTATAGCCTCGACGCCATGGCGCTCGACCAGGTTTACTATCTGGATAGACCCGTATGCCGTGCGCATGTGGTGTATGTGATTCTTGAAAGCTCGGAAATTGGCCTCGGGCGAATGCTGGAGCACCGGCAGCGGCTTGAGCGAATAAGGCGACTGTGTAAAAAATAGCGGTATACTGCCGCGCACTTGAACGAAGGAGAAAGTCTTAGATGCAGGATCCCACGTCGGCGTTGATAAGAGTTGCTCAGTCTCCACGAAATTCGCGGCGTAGCCTTCATCATCGACGCCTCGTCGTAGGTATCGGAGCCCGGCTCGTTTAATCGATCGCCTGGAGATTACTGTAATAAGGAACTCCCTCTGGGACGGTCTGAGTTTGGCGGAATTCTGCTCTTCCGGTGTGCCGGTATCAGAACCCCAAACCGACTTCATATCATTCATCTCCATGAAATCTTGTTGCGAATCGGCCTGCGGTGGGTTACGATCCACGGCGAATGATCTCTGTCCGACGAAGCCTTGCATGACCGGCAACAGGAGCGATTCATCCTGCAAATCGACGAAAGGCTTCAAAAGGACTCGATTCCAGAAAAAGGTAGGGTCGACCGTCTTGTGCAACGGAGAGTCCTCGGGCACCGTCGCACGAGCTGCAAGGCTTCTAGTGAGATCAACATCGTAAGAGAAGAAGAAGCTCCTCGAAGTGCCGAACCAGATGTGCGCCATACGCAACAACTTGGGTAGCAGGGTCTCGCCGGTGGACGGGGCAGGTGGCGCGCCCACGTTCTCGTTCACCACCCTGTTGCTCAAGTCCTTATCATCGTCCGCACCCTCTTTTCCACTACCGTTGGCGGGCTGGGACTCCTGTTCATCGGTACCGCTTAAGAGCAGGTGCCGCTTCTGGTCCATCCTCCAGCCTTTATTGCTGAACCACTTCTGCGCAAACCGTCCGTAGCTACCGCGGTTCTTGATGACATCTTGCACTATGCTGCTTCTCCCCTCACCCGCGCCCTTCGCATCCTCGGGAGTGTCGCGATCGCTCAGGGCGCCGGGGTCGTCCGCATCGTGGCCGGTGCTTGCGAGGGGCAGTTCGGCCTCGCTCTCGGCCTCGCTTTCCGTGCGGCTTTCGGCAGGGCTTGCCGTCTTGTTTCCTGCGGCAGCGGCGCGTCGGAGCTGGACTGCGCTGTGCGAAATGGCCCGCTCGGCCTCGGCCTGGCTCATACAGGGCGTCAAAGCGACATCTGTTATAACGTAGACGGGGAAGCCGCGGACCTGGGCGACCTGTTCGCGACCGGTGATAGAGATTAGGTAGCTGAGGCGGGAGACTGTGAAGAAGCCTGCGGTTGCGAGTTGTTAGATAGGGGTACGGATCCGGAAAGTTGGATAGGCATGTTTGATGTACCTATAATGCCGAATGCTTCAAAGGAGGAATTGGGTCCCGAGATATCCGGAACCTGGTCGCGGGAGATAGAAGAGACAGCTCCATCTCCGTATCTGATCTTGACGGGCTGAGAGGGTCGTTGCTGGCCCTTAGTCGCAAGCGGTTGGACGATGAGACCGTCCACTGCAGCGCAAATCAAGAGTTTGCGGGCTAAACTCGGCATCCTTGAGGGTGTTAGGGAGGGAAGCTATTTCACGACTATTTTATACGGATTATTACATTAATAGGCATGGTTCGCGTAGGCGTGCTATTCGTCGGGAAAAGAGATGTAAGGAATCAAGGAAGCGAAAGACTCGACAGACCAAGGCGCCCGACCAGGATGCCCGGCCAAGATACCCAGGCCCTGGTGTAACTAATCTTTTGATTTATTTATTCTTGGATGTCAGAGTTAGGCGATTGGTTGATAATGCTATGATGTCTTGCACAGAAGGACGACTTCCTTTTGAGAATGGTGGGGTGTTGCTTTGCTGCTGATGCCGTCACATGGCATTGGGCGATGATGATGGCATAAGGCGGCGGCGGCTGCATGGCGGCCATGAGGCCTTGTCTCAATTGAACAAGGCGCATGACTAGCGCCTGCAAAGGAGTCTTGGCCCATCATTGCGTACTTGGGTACACAATGGTTTCTGCCTCGTAAAAGAGCCGAACCTGAAGACCCGTTAACAAATTTCCTCTCCGGCATGCTTAGTCGTAATGACCAATAAGCCGACGGACGGCCTGATCAATCGTCAAATGTCGTTAGAAGAGGATCCTGTGTTTCCAAGTCAATATTAAAGCTCTCAGAACGGTAAGGAAGCTGGCTTCGTCGAGTCAGAATCTTATAATCCTTTTCCTTTTTGCAAGTGAGAATTTGGTTGGTTGTCCAAAGTTGCATTTATATTTTCATGGGGCCGATCTTCTGTTCCTACGACCCAAGGTGCGACCTTGGCTCAGCCAACCCATCTGTAAATACGACCATCTCCCACGCTAGTAGGGTATTTCCTTAAATCATGAGGCGCTCCACCTTGTCTTTAAGGGCACGGATCTGGTTGTTGAGGTCGGATGCTTCGTTGGTAGTGATGCTAGAAGAGGCCTGTTACTAAAGTTCTCAGGATCACGCAGGCGTTTCAGCTGCTTACCTGCAGGCAATAACAGAGCGAGAAACACCACAGGCGCGTCTGTCAAGAATCGAAGTCAGTCTCTTATCTCTCCAAAGGAAATGTAGACCCATAGCACGTCTGAAGTGTCACGTCTGGACGGATTGCGACAAAACGGGTCATCGAGAGTAGGGTTTGCTTACCCAAGCGCGACCTTGCTGGGAACATAGACTGTGACATATATGGTAAGTTACTGTCATCCTAGATGTTCGGGGTGGGGGGCGTCGGTACCGTATGGGACGTTCTTGTCTTCGGCAAGGAGCGGCAAGTGCTATTTGATGTCAACACCATTCTAGTATCAAAGCCACGTCGTGAGGTGTCATACCAAGAGAATGGCCAACGGCTCGCAGTCGGCAGCGCAAATAACAAGTTCGGAGATGCCGCGGTTGAGCGTCTTAGTGCACTCGTTGGCTCCCTTCTTGAGCTGGCGGTAGTCTATGTGATAGCTGATCAGCGAACGGCCACCGGCGTCAAGGACAGGTAATGTGTACTCACGGCTTGCTTGCTGAACAAGATCCAAAATCTCTTGGGCCAGCTGGGCGTCGGCCAAAGGCCATGCTATTCGCTGAATCAGTATGACGGGAATACCTTGACATGCGGACGATTCTCGACTCACCAGCACTTTCGGTGGCCATTTTCGATGGTGCCGTCGCAAATCGAAAACGGTCTGACGCGGAAGTTGCTTGCCTGGATGGAGCGTGTAAACGGAATTCAGGGTTCCTTGCGGTTGCTCGCCCTGTGAAGAAGGAATGAACTTCTTCTTGCTGAATGGGTGCTTCTGCGTTGGGTTTGTTTGGGGGGGGGAGAGAGATTCGCAAAAGAGCTTCACCGAGGAATTATTTTTTGATGCCAAGGAAACTCTGGGATGCAACCTTGGATGCGCAAGCCCCACTTAGCCACATCCATGGATATACTTCGGCATATTGGATATATCATTTTCCGGTTTACGTAGGTAGGTACCTACTTAAATGTGTGGCTGTGTTAGCCAGCCACTACAGCCACCGGCCCAGCCACCTGCACAAACCACGACGACTCATTGGTTTGCACGTAGGTGAGTCCCACTTTTTCCTAGACAAAGTGGTAATCAAGGCAGAACATCGCGCTCTTGAAGCTTGTTAACACCTCCATCTCTCTGGCTTTTCGCATCTCTTCAACAAGTTGAAGCTTCAACCATCTCATTCTGCAGCCTCGCCGCCTTTAAGCCCATCATCCAAGCTCTCTATACGGATCATTCATCTTTCTATTTCTTTACGGAAGCTTCCTCCCAACCGTCGAGATGGCTAGCAACTCCTTTTCTGAAGCCTGGTACGTAATCTGTCTATTCCATCGCAGAGCTTTCGCAACACCATCATCGCCCGCCTCGACCCCCCTGGGTACCCCTGGGACCGACTCTGACAGTTCCTCTCTATTGATTGAGATTGTTTGCTGACCGTTACCTTCTCTACAGCCCCGTCTACGCGGTCAGTCTACCTTCCCCGATCGAGTCTTGGCGATGCTCGATTCGACACCGACAATCATCGGATTCACCATGACTCTGTCCTTCGAAATGAAGCGCTAACATCAAGATAGCCGTTCTTCGGCGCGATGGGTTGCACGGCAGCTATAGTCTTCACCTGCCTGGGTGCCTCTTATGGAACTGCCAAGTCTGGTGTCGGTATCGCCGCAATGGGTGTCTTAAGACCTGACCTCATCGTCAAGAGTACGCGCCACCGCTTCCGCAGATAAGCCTCAGAATGCTGATGCTAAGTCTCTCAGACGTTGTCCCCGTCGTTATGGCTGGTATCATCGGTATCTACGGTCTTGTCGTCTCTGTCCTGATCTCCGATGGCCTAAAGCAGCAGCTCCCTCTCTACACCGGTTTCATCCAGCTCGGTGCCGGTCTTTCCGTCGGTCTTGCCGGTCTTGCCGCTGGTTTTGCCATTGGCATCGTTGGTGATGCTGGTGTCCGAGGAACCGCTCAGCAACCCAGGCTCTTCGTCGGCATGATCCTGATTCTCATTTTCGCTGAAGTCTTGGGTCTGTACGGTCTCATCGTCGCCCTGCTCATGAACTCGAAGTCTAGTGTCGATGTCAGCTGCTAAGCGGGCTGGGATGGTGGTCTCATGGAGCTTCCTGGCTCGTGCGCTAATCGGAGAGGGATGACAAAGTATCACTCCCGGTCTCACTCCTCGAGAGCCAGATTCTGCCAGCGACCTTACGTTAAATACGTCTCTATTCGCCGGGGGGCCAACTCAGCTCGTTGCGAGCTGGGTAACAAGGACGGTTGAGAGGACGTCACCAGGTGACCTCAAGTTGGTCAATGGTGGCAGGTAGGGAAATGGTAATGACTGGGGAAACTCACATGTGTGCAATTGTTTGCTGCGTTATCCTACCTCTTTCTGGGGAGAGTTTCTCATAGACGCGCGGATAGGGAATCTTGTACTTTAGGTTGGCAATCCCCTTGTTTTCTTTGCCGGGATAAAGGCTTAATCCCTACCCTTTGCGCGCCATATGTGAATCATGATTGCTCTGAAGTTGCTTCCCCTCCCGTGTCGTCACCTCGGTTAACCGCGCCTAGGCTAAATTCCCGGTCCCTGGGTGAGTATCTCGGTTTGGACTTCAGAGCACCCTTTCTCGCGCTATGTACGATAGGCAATCCTCACAAATAATCTATCATGGCTAGGTCGACGTACCGGCAACCGCCTTCGGTCGCCCGGTCAGGTTAGTTGACACCTATGTGTGCGAGTGTTATAGTAGGATTCTCAACGGGCCCTCGAGACAAATCCACGACATTCAGCGTGTTTGACACTCGCGGGTCCCCTGCGACGGACGGAATGCCACGGTTCGTGGCCCCAATCCGAGTGTTCTATTATGATACGTAATTTTTCGGAGGCATGAAGTTAGCACGGAGTTTCCAAAAGTGCTGACCAATCCGTTCAGGTATGCATACCTAGATCATCATCTACCAAGCATCTCATGCGGCCAAACAGCTTGCCTCCCCTCTTGATCCAACTACTATCGGCCACGCAGGGCCTAGCCGAGGTTACGTCACGTCCTATTGGTGACACCTCTCCGAACGGTATACTGTAAAATGCTACCCGGCAAGCGAATCATGTTTACTAAATGGAAATATACCGGTAAGTGAGAAGAGGAGAGGGCAAAAGAAGAAAAGACACCGGTGTTGAAGTCGAAATTATACCATGGGGCGGTTCACCCGAGCCTTCCAGTATGGTATCCTCAGTATGACAAAAGGCGCGGACACTCGACCGGGGCCGCAACGTTGCGGAACACCGGAAAACACCCCATCTAACCATACCAGTAGACCATGACACGTATTCAATATGATCCGATTGTCAAGCTCTTATTATGATTTATTAAGGCGTCTCTCTTCCGGCACCTCCTACCCAAGATATCTCCCAGCAGATTAGTTTGTCTAGGAGAACATTCCGTCCAATGTTACCTAGCTTTGCAGATAATAGCTTTTAGAACAAAACAGGAAAGACAGTGCAGAAAAGGCCCTTTTCTGAGAAATACAAAGAGACCTAGGCATACCTCACCCTGCACTTTAGACGAGTCCCAGGTATATATTTTGCGTTCATCTTTCGAGTTCAGCTCAGCGCTACCCGGAGCACCCTCATAAGTCAATGAACTTTATTTCTAGAATAAGAGAGGCCCATGTTTCTCCGGCTGACCCCAGAACCCTCACCTACAGGATGAGCGACTAGTACACCACGGGAACGACGACGGCTATTCTTGCAACTAAGGCTGCCCGATTCCATCGCTGTTGAGCTACTGTATCTGATCCCTGAGATCTATGCCCTCGCTTCAAAACAGCTCAGTCACGCCGTCGATCGTTTTTGAGGCCTCCCATCACCTGTCCGTTCCAAGTCTAAGTTTACAACACAAGAAGAGAAAATCAGGAAATAGGACAACTCGTCCTGTAATGCGTTTGCTTTGGATATCTCCGCGAGATGGGAAAGCCCTCGAATCCGTGCTACCCTGGGGGGTTTCGTTCTGATCATCCGATACACATGAGACCCGCAGTATAGCAGTCTTTGCGAGGCAGGTCGTACGTAAGGGGCACGTCTATTCAAGGAACCCAGAGGCTAGCGGTTAGCTAGCTAGCCAACGCCTTCGAGCGATGGACGTAAGAGGTCCGGATAGGATATGGGCAGCCAGGAACTCCTCCTGAAGCGCAGGCGTTTTCCGTCACTGCTTGTTTATAGATACAAGGCGAGTAATCCATGTTCCCAATATACTCCCGAATCAGCTTGTGTGACATGCTTAGAAGACCAACGACCAATTACCAATTCGGAGGCGCTGCCTAAATAAGGGGTCACTGGGCCGAGACGTTCCTACACCCTTCGTTCTATACATATGCGACGGGCATCTCCACAATACCGCCCCCGGCCAAAATGCTGCGAGGATGAACGCCTATAAAGAAGCACATTTCTCGCATGTCAGAACAGGGCGGCGAGTGGATTTAGCCGCTCTATCGCCCTTGCTTTCTCCCCAGTCCCAGGATGTCTTTGCAGGCCAGCCTCGTCGGTCATCCCAGGACCCGCATAGCACCTTCATCCAAACCGCCTCGCGCCTTTCCCTCACTTCATCAGACGGAAGAGACGACTCGCCTCCTTCTCACCCTGCCGGCTCCGGGGGGGGGGGGGGGGGGGGGGGGGGGGGGGGGGGG
>QJNS01000013.1:222865-274806 GCA_004154925.1 Monosporascus cannonballus | reverse complement strand
CCCCCCCCCCCCCCCCCCCCCGTCCTCTAGCACGCCGTGGCATTGTCAATATACGGCAACGTCAACGCTGTCGGGGTAAAGGGGCGCGACCCCGAACTCCCGACCCGCACAGGCGGTTTCGGCGATGGGGCCCCTTGTAATCTCCGGGTTTCCCTGGCCGTCCCCTTCGAGTTTCCCAGCCTTCCTCAGCCCCCATGCCATGTACAAGCGCTAGTGGTCCGGTGGCTACGGTCCGAGATCTACCAGGACTTGCCGCGGTCGGTCATGGCTTCTCTCGCTTCCCTCGCCTGAGCGGCTTCCCTGGTCGGGGCGAGAGAGGGTTCTGGGTAGGAGGACCCCAACGCAAAAAGGAAGGCCCTTCTAGCAAGAACTATTGACAACCTGTACTTGGACGGGGTGTCTTGTGGGATATAGGGCGCGGGAGCGCCGCTCTATGTATCGAGCGGGAGGGTCCTTTCCTTTAATTGCGGTATCCTACAAACCGATTGAACGACATATGGCAACCGTGTAACGACACGGTAGTAATAAATATTGAGCTTGCTAGGATATAGAGCAACGCAGTGTCCGCTCGTGAACCATGCATCTATGTTCGTGATATTGTGGTGACATGTCTCCACACCTTTCAGAAATGCTTGCGATCCTTGACGCTGTTCCTCGCTTACCTATACCGCTGAGTAGATGATATTATACACAACCGTTGTATATATGGATTTGGAACGTTTCTGACGCTGTGCTGGTGCATCTCAACATCGCCTAGGAATATACCGTTACGTATTTATAGCCTAAAAGATAGACGATTGCACCTATATATACACCGAACTTCCTGGTTGTCCCTATCCTACACGAAAAGCTAAGCGGCTGCTTTTTATACAAAACAGTCTCTAATTCTACAATCACCATCAATGTACGCTCAGCCCCAAACTCAACCTCGCCCCGCGCACAACTTAGACTTGCAGCGCGGTATCCTCCCTCGCGGCGTAGCTCCCCTTCCTCCAGGCCTCGGTGTGGTCCTTCCGCGTGTTCGGGACCTTCTCGCGGCCCGGCGCGCCCCAGCCGCCACCACCGGGAGTGTTGATGATGATCCTGTCGCCGGGCTTCATGGGCGCGCTGTTCTTGGCGCCGAGGTTGATGAACCTCTCCTCGTACTCCTCTTCCTCGTTTCCGTTCCCGTTGCCGTGCCCGGCGCGCTCACCCTCCATTCCAAGGTCCCTCTCGGGGTTCGCCTTGAGCACCCTGCGGACCCAGACGTTGAGCCCGCAGGCGGCGTCGCTGCCGCCCGCGAGCCCGTAGGGCCGGTAGACGCGCCGCTCGCTGAGGATGGAGACCTGGACGGGGATGCGGAACTCGATGTCGCGGACGACGCCGTCGCCGCCGCGGTGCTGCCCCTCGCCGCCGGATCCCGCGCGCAGGGAGAACTCGCGCAGCAGGACGGGGTACCGGCGCTCGAAGACCTCCGAATCGGTGATGCGAGTGTTGGTCATGTGCGTGTGCACGCCGCTGGTGCCTTCCCAGTCCGGGCCCGCACCGCTGCCGCCCGCGATGGTCTCGTAGTAGCCGAAGCCGCGCACCTCGCGCTCGCCCGACACGTTGCCGCCGAACCCGAACGTCAGGTTGTTGCAGTCGCCCTGCGAGGCGGCGCAGGCTTCGAACGCCCGGAAGATGACGTCAGTCACGCGCTGCGACGTGAGCACGTTGCCGCCAACCACGGCCGCCCCCGTAGACGGCGAGAGCAGCGAGCGCGGCGGGATACGGACGGTAATCGGCTTTAGGCAGCCCTGGTTCAGCGGGATGTCCTCCGATATCAGGCACCGCAGACAGTAGATTATGGCGGAATATGTCACGGCTTCGGGCGCGTTAATGTTGCCGTAGACTTCAGGGCCCGTTCCGGCGAAGTCGAACACGGCTTCGCCCTTCTCGGGGTCGATAGATATACGGAGCCGGATCGGGCTCCCATCGTCCATGAAGTCCGTCGCAGAGAGGTCTTTGCCCTCGAACTTTTTGTAAACTTGTCTTAGCAAGTTCCGTACGCACTGCTCTGCGTTGTTCTGGATGTTGACCATGTAGAATTGCACCGCATCTTCGCCGTATTCCTGTATCAGGCCCTCGATGAGTGAGATACCCTTCTGATTCGCCGAGACTTGAGCGCGTAGATCGTTGATGTTGTCCGCGAGACATCGCGTGCCACTGCATCCCGGATACTGCGCCGGCTCCTTGTAGAGGAGTTCCGTGATTCTGTCCTCATTGAACTTCCCTTCGCTGACAATTTTCTCGCTCTTAATCGCTGCACCTTCTTGGAAGAGTTCTCGTGAATGTGGCGGCATGCTCCCAGCAGTGATACCACCGATATCCGCATGGTGTGCCCTCGACGCAGCGTAGAACAGGATTTTATCGCCTGCCTCATTAAACGCTGGCATAAGTAGTGTGATATCTGGTAGATGCGTGCCTCCGTACGATGGGTGGTTTGAGATAATGACGTCGCCCTTTTTGAGCTTGCCTTCCCAGATCTTCGCCTGGGTCCTGACGCACGTCGACATTGAGCCTAGATGTACAGGTAAATGCGGCGCATTCGCCACCAAACCACCGGTGGCATCGAATATGGCACAAGAGAAATCGAGACGTTCCTTAACGTTGGTGCTGACACTAGTCTTCTGCAGTGCCCTGCCCATCTGCTCGGCGATGGCCATGAACCTATGACCAAAGATACTAAGCAAGATCGGGTCAACTTCCCGTTCATTCGTTTCCTGTTTACTTGGGCTTCTTGTATGTCAGCAGCCAGTCATTCAGCATGGATGACTTCACTTACTCTTCCTTAGCCTCTTTCTGTAGGTTAATAATCACGTGCGACTCCAGAATCAGCGCCTTGGCCCTAGGAGTGACCACGATCGTCTGTGTGCCATCAGCCAACATAGCCGGGCCGCTGATCTCGTCGCCAACAGCCAGATCGACAAGCTTGTAGACGGGCGTCTCCCTGCGACCGCCTTCGAAGTAGACCTGCGACTTGTCGTGTGCCTTCTCGTCGCCGACGGCCTGGCGTCTAACGTCCCGGAGCTGCTGGTCGACCGTCTTTTCCTTGTAGCGGAAGCTTTTGCCGATGCCGCGGACGCGCACGTCATCAACGATGATGTCGCGCTCGTCGAGCGTGAATCCGAACTCGTAGCGGTGGTGCCTGACGAACGCCTCGCCGAAGGCCCAGTCGCGGCCACCGAATGACTCCTTCGCCTCCTGCTCGCTGGGCCTGATGATCATAAGTGCCGACTCGGTACCGCGGTACCGCATGTTGAGGTACTCCTCGAAGATGATCTCGCTGTCATCGAAGCCTTGGTCCTTGAGTGCCTGCCGCGACCTCTCCTTGAGCTTCTTCATCTTGCTCTTCAGCTCATCTACGACATCACCCTCGTCCTGCCAGACCGTGGAGTCTGGCTCTTGTCTCTCATCTACGACGTCGGCGAGCGCCATGCCATAGGCCGACAGCACGGACGAGTATCGGTGGACTAGAATCTGGCCGATGCCGAGGGACTCCGCGATGGCAACGGCGTGCTGGCCACCCGCGCCGCCAAACGTCGCCAGTCGGTGCTTCGAGGAGTCATGGCCCTTCGCCTCGGTGATCGACCGAATCGGCCTCGTCATCGCCTCGTTGGCAACGGTCAAGAAGCCGTACGCCACCTCATCTAGACTCATGCTCTTGCCGGTCTCCTCGTTGATTTGGTCCGCAAGTTCCTGTATGGCCTTCTTACTCGCCTCGTAATCCAGACCCTCATTTTCGTTCTCGCCGAATATCTTCGGGAAGAACTCAGGCAGTAGACGACCAAGGAACAAGTTCGCGTCTGTCACCGCAGCAGGGCCCCCTTTCCGGTAGCAGGCAGGACCGGGATGGGCACCAGCCGACTCGGGTCCCACGACGAACAGCCCGTTCTTGAAGAAGAGCCTGCTTCCACCTCCCGCGGCAACGGTATTGATGTCCAGCTGGGGCGATTGTATGGTCACGCCGGCCGTGGTGGTCTCGAAGACATGCTCGTACCTCCCCTCGCCATACCTCGACACATCCGTACTAGTGCCGCCCATGTCGAAACCGATGACCGGGATTTTCGTCTCCTCGTCGTAGCTCGTAATAGCATACCCCACGACGCCGCCCGCGGGGCCGGAGAGGATAGCCTTCAGACCAGTGAACCTGTCGACGTCAACCAGCCCGCCGTCACTCTGCATGAATTCGCATCGGGCGCCCTGGCTACCCTCTTTGTGGAGGACGCTGTGTGTGCCAAGACCGCCTTTGAAACCCTTCTGGAAGCCGGCAATGTACTTTTTGATGGCCGGGGTCAGGTAGGCATCGGCGCAGACGCTGGTAGCGCGGCTCACGAGCTTAATCATGGGCATGAGCTCGTGACTGAGGGAGACATGCTTGAAGCCGAGGTCGCGGGCGATGCGGCCGACTAGGGCTTCATGGTCTGGGAAGGTGTACCCGTGCATCAGGCACACGGCGATGCTACCGATGCCCCTGTCGCGGATACGCTTCAGCTGGTCGCGGATGTCGTCCTCGGCGGGGCGGCGCAGGATGCGGACAGCCTCGCCAGAGAGCCCCATGACGAGGTGAGCGTCACGGGCGGCGTCGGTGCCGGCGCGCGCCTCGACCTGGGTGAGATGGCGCTCTGGGTCCTCGGCGTAGTCCTCAAGGGTGACGCGCTCGTCGACCTCGACGACCTCTTCATAGAGGACATCGGGCTTGCGGATGGCGAGGTCGAAGATGCGCGGGCGGCTCTGGTTGCCGATGGCGAGGCAGTCGCGGAAGCCACGCGTGACGACTAGGGCGATGCGCTCTCCCTTGCGCTCGAGCAGGGCGTTGGTAGCCACCGTGGTGCCCATGCGGATGCTCTCGATGCAGGAGGTGTCAAGGGCCTCGCCACGCGGCACCTCGCGCCCCAGGAAGTGGCTCATGATGCGGCGGATGCCCTCGAGCGGGGCATCGTCGTAGTTGGCGGGGTCCTCAGAGAGCAGCTTGATGACGACGTCGTCCTTCCCCTCCTGCGTGCCCACGCAGTCGGTAAAGGTGCCGCCCCGATCGATGGCGATGCGGATCCCGCGGCTGCTCTGTTCAGAGGAGCCCATTGTGACGATTTGGCTTGGTTGCGCGGGGTTGTGTGTAGCGGATAGAAGGGGTAATAACGTTCAGAGAGGAAGAATTTCGTAAGGGAATCGCGAGTTCCACGTACAGAACTTATAGAGTACCATCTATACGATTCCCCGATAGATGGCTTTCCGAGCTGTCATGGAACTACAGCAAAGATGACCGACCTCGGACTATAAGGGGGATTAGGAGTAACCTTTGCGTGCTTTGACGTCCCATGATGTAATGCAAACAAGCCCCTCGCGGGGAATAGTGCAGTACTAGGTAAGTCGGTAGGGTGCAGCACAGGGATCACTGCGACAAAGCTCAAATTTTTAATAGGGCCACCCCACTGTATGTGTCGGCTAGCAGGGGGTGCTCTAGCACCCCATATACGGAAGATTCCCTCTGATCGGAACATATATGTTCCGGGACTAGATCACCTTAAAGTGCAATACGCGTTTTAGAGTACCTGCAACTAGTTATTAATATATACATAACTAATATCTCTTATATTTAATAATTAAAAGTCTTATTTGTTTAATTAAGGCATATATTAATTAATTAATTATTATTAAGACGATATAAGTTATATATTAATTATAATTATCGAAATACGCTAATAATAATAATGGCGACCGTATCGTTAACGTCCTCCATTATTTACAAGGGGCCTAAGAACTAAGATCGCTTTAAAAGCAAATTCTAATCTAAAGCATACGCGCTTGATATTTAGGATTATATCGATCCTAATTAAAATTTTTAATAATTTATTAAATTTATAAAATCTAATGTAGCTTCCTACTTAAAAAGACGAATCTGCTATATGATACCAATTAATACCTTAAGCGGTTCCTCGTTTATATTTATATTTTTCAGAAAAGTTACCGAAAAAATTAATTATATTAATTATTTAACGAATATCTTTAAGATAATAACCGAAAATAAATAAGCCTATAATTAGGACTTTACGGTATATATTTACAAAAATCAGAAATACGATATTTTCCGTAAAAATATTTACGACCTTATAAAATAAATCTTAAAATCGGTATTTCCAACAATTAAAAAAATTAATTTGTTTTAGAAAAAAACTTACGAAAATAATACGCCAATTTGGGCAAATCCGGCAAGGTATACGATAATAAATTCCTAATTAATACCTAACGAAAATATCGCGAGAAATTAAAATAAATTTCGAAATTTAACAAGAAATTAAACGAATAAATCGTAAAATAATAAAAGATTATAGCTTTAAAATAACGATATAATATTCCAAAAACAAAAATAACGATTATATAGATTAATAATTTATATATAACATTAATTTTTATAATTAGCATATGGATTACCACTTTCTAAATAATAAAAAACCGAGATTAATAACGATACAATTAATTTCCAAAAAGCGGTAATTAATTATTTGGACCATTAAATTATGGCCTATTTTCTATTTATATTAAGATATATTAAGGTAACGTTTTTAATATTTTACAAAATATTTACGAATTTCCTTAATTAAGACGATTTTAATTAGGAAAATTCTAAAAATATTAACCCTTAATCGTAAAGAAAAATCTTAAGCTATAGGTCGAAATAAAATAATCGTAAAGGTTCTTATATAGATCGAAATAATAATAAACGAAAATATTAGGAATTAAATATATAGGGTACCCGTTGCAAAACGTATTTAATTAATTATTATATATTATCTAATTGCTATTATGCATTTTTAAAAAAGCCCCAAAAAGTTTCCGTTTTAATAATAAGGTAATAATATATATTTAAAAACGAATTTCCGCTATTCAGTTTTTGAAGAAAAAAATCGACCGGCTATCGAAAATTATGGAAAAACTTATTATATAAAAGATAAATTAATTCTTAAAAAGAGTATAACAAATATTGGCATATTTTTTAATTAGTAATTAATATAATGCTATAAGTATTTTATCTTACCCTTTAAAGAATTTAACTATTTTAGATTTAAGGTTTACGATATATATCTTTAACTTAATTAATAAATTTCTAAATTTTAAATTTACCGTGTAAAGTAATGGGATATATATAAATAATAACTTCGTTTTAATTAAAGGGTACGGAAAAATTGATATAATTTTTTAAAACCTTAACGGTACGAAAACGTTACGTTTATATAATGTGGCCTATTGCGAAATTTTCGCATATAATTTGATATTATTCCGATAATTCCGAAAAAATATTAATAAGATAATAAAAGAATTAATAACTATATTTAAAATAAATATAATTAAATAATTATTACGTTAATAAATAAGTTTAATTAATTCGTTATTAAAATATTAACGTAATAATACCTTATATAATTTTGGTTATTTATAGACGAAACGTTAACTTAAGAATAATAAGATTACCATAAACCGGTAACGGTATTATGTAATACTTAGAATTAAATTATTTAGATCCCAAAATAATTGCTTAATTATAGTTTTATACGAAAGGAATCCGCTTAAAAGATTTTATAATAATTAAATATTAGGTATGTAATAAGGCGAAGGCTAAAAGGTTAATACGCTGCAAACCAAAAAAGAGAATATCCCGATTAGGACAGAAAATTACTATCGATTTTACAAACTTTGAAAAAAACCCTAAAGGATATAGATACGTTATGTTTGCTACCGACAGATACTTAGGTTTCATTTAGGATATTTATCTTAAGAACCGAAAGCAAAATATACTGATTATAACGTTTTGACACTTTTTAAAAATCCTAAAAAATTAAAATAAGGTCTTTTTATAAGTAATTAAATACGATAACGAAATCCTAAAAAATTATTAATTTCGAAATATGCTTTAGTCGCCTTTTTTTAATATTAGATTTAAACTTTTAATACCATATATTTAGGCTTAAAACAAAGGTACAAAACGTTTAAAAGGCATAATTTAAAAAAAAGCGATTACGATACGAAATAATATTAAGTTATTTTCGTTTTTAATTATATACATTTTTAAAACAGCAATATATCTATATAACCGTACTCTCAAATACGTATTTTTTAGCAAAGTTTATACGAGGTTTATTATATTTACCTAATATATAAAAACGGCGTTACAGTATTTAATTAAAAGCTTTAACAAGCCCATTTACGAATATACGGCTATATAACTTATATTATAATAATTATCGCTATTAAAAAAATAAAGATTTTCGAAGCTAAATCTCAAAATATAAATTAATTTTTTCGTCGATTACTAATTTATAAATATTTACGAAATCTAGAACCTATTAATTAACAAAGTTATTTTTTCAAGTAATATTAAAAACTTAAAAAACGATTTTTTACATATTATAAAAAAAGTTACAAAAGTTATTCCGATAAATAAAAATATCTAATTAAAACGATAACCATTTAATTTATATACTAAAAAAATAAAGATTTAAATGAGATAATTTAATTACCGGCTAAGCAAAAAAAATAATTCCAAAAAGATATTAACGTAAAATACGTACGGAATAAAGAAAAATAAATCTATTTGCAAAGAATTAATTATTCCTATACGATCGTTATGTTCGAATTATTTCTGTCCCTTAGATTATTACCGCTATTAATATCTGCCTTAATAATTATTATAATTATTATACCGATAAAAGAAATAAAGGTAACCCTAGGTTCTCCTTATATTGTTCAACTCAGAGTAACGGTAAAAAACGAAAGTACCTCACGGGTTATAAACGTAGGCTCCCCGTATGTTCCGTACTAAGAAAGTATTATTCGAAATAAATATAAGGTATAAAAAGCCGTATTTAATATAGAACGTTTAACCCCCTTTACAACTACGTACGATAACCGGCCGGTAAATTGCAGAAATTTAGAAAAGTTAATTACCCAAAATACGTATTATCTTAACTAGAAAAATAATAATACCTTAGTATATAAAAAGGTATTTAGGTTATAAAACCGGGTACATAAACGTAATTTACCGCTACCGCCGCAAGGCCATAAAAAATTAAGTATATATCCGTTAAAGAAAATATTCTATAAAATTGAAAAAACTTACTTATAAAGTCATAAAAAAATAGGTTTTAGGATATATATAGGTATATATTTATAAATTTAACAAATATAGTTAATTTTAAAAGTATAAAACCCGTTTTATCGTACGAAACGATTAATAGCTTAAGACCGTTTATAACGATATATACGTAATTATTTTTCTTAAAAGATCGTTTTAAGTTTTAATCGTTATTACGGTTAAGTTTAACTTAAAACTTAAATAGTATAATATTGTAAACGTTTTTATAAATATTAATTTATCTTACGAAATATATATAAAAACGCCTTTAGGATACTCGTAACGTAATAAAATTCTCCTAATTAAGAAAATATTATATGGATTAAAAAAATTACTTTTATTATAATAAAAATTTTTTATAAAAATATTTACAAAATTAGAATTTAATTTTATTTGTTACGAATTTTATTGTTTTATTCGTTAAAAGATATTTATTTTCTTTTTTGTAAACGATATTATTATTATATGTTATTAAAAAAAATTAAAATTTCGTCGATTCATTAATTTATTAAATATAAAAACAATATATTTTAATAAAAAATAAAAACTTATAATGGTTTTTCGGTATCGAAATATTTAAAAATAAACTTAATACGAAAATTTAATCATTTTAATCCGACTTTATAAATAAGTTAATTAACTTAATACCTAAATTTTTTAAATAACCTTTTAAAAATACCTATAATTAGCATTAAATTATTACCGAATCCTAATTTAGCCCACCTAGATTTTATTAATAAATATTTTAAAAAAATCGGTTTTATTTTTTCCCTAGTAGTTAATACGTAACCCGATATATACTTTGCAGTATTCCGATTTGCCCGATTTAATTTAAACCCTAATAACGTATATCATAAAGTTACCGACCGAATTATATTATACCTAATCGGAACTAAAATATTAAGGTTATAATTCGGGGGTAAAAATTTATTAAATACTTAAAGTAACGTTTTTTTTACGGATAATACGATTAATCTAAAATTTTTTTAAATTTACGTTATAAAGCTATTTGGAAAAGTAATAAAATAACGGGTAAATAAGCAAAATACAGTAACTATTTTTATAACAAAAAGGAAATTATTATCTTTTACGTAAATTATAAAAAAAACCTTATTTAACTTTTAACTAATTAAAAAATTAAAAATTACTTTAGATATAAAATCGTTAAATATATAATACGATAATTAACAAATTATACGGTTTATTAATATTAATATTACCTTATTAATAACGAAATTACGATATATAAATATATATAATTATTAATTACGATAAATTATAAAAAAAACTTAATTAAAATGGATTATATATTTACGAGCGATATATTAGCCGACGGTTTAACGAAAGCCTTATTATGCGAACCTTTTAAATATTTTAAAGAATAATTAAAACTAATAGATATTACGAAAGCCCTCGATTAACAAAGAAACGCCTTACGAAAATTTTTAAAGGAAGAATTAGCTAATTAGAAAAATTTAATTGCCGGAGAAAAAATAAAATAAATAATTATGGCTTTAAGAGTTATAACAATTAATACCGTAAATGCTTTAAGGTGTTAAGGGGGTGTGTCGGCTAGCAGAGGGTGCTTTAGCACTTTATATACGGAAGATTCCCTTTGATCGGAATATATATATTCCGGAACTAGATCACCTTAAAGTGCAGTGCGCGTTTTAGAGCACCTGCAACTAGTTATCAACACACATATAACTGATGTCCCTTATATCTGACAGTATGTATACTGTAGCTACTGAATATAATTAAGCTACGTACTTGGCATACATATATACAAACTCTGATAACGTATATCTTAATAAACTTTTTTCTCTATACAACTTTAAGCATATAAATTTATTAATATCTTTATATATATACGTATTATTATTAAATTAATTAGATATTATTTTTCGTTTTATAAAACTGGTCGAAATACAAATTTAATTAATTAATATATATTTATAGAAAAAAATACAAACTCGTATAAACTTATATAGAGTTATATAAAGATAACTAAAAGCACTATAACGTAAATAATATCGAATCGAATTAAATCGTCTATAATTAGACGCGTATAAACGCTATCGAATATATATAAATATTTATAAACTTTTATAAGTTTATATAACTGTTATTAAAACGGTAAAATAATTATCGTATTAGAAATTAAAAAAACGTTTTTTATCAAATTAAACGAATTTAACAGATTCGAAATTAACAAGGACGACTTTGATAAAATTAAAAAGGCCCTTAATATACTGCAATTCGCTATAAAAATATAGGTACAAATCTAGTTCGAAAATTATCAGATAAATATAAGGCTATATAAGGCTATATAAGAACTAACGAAAACATATGGAAATTAAAGGCTTTAATGAATCTTTTAAAGTAATGTAATTAAATAAGTAGCTTTATTATAACTAATATCAAGCTTAAGTAAATCTAATAAAAATATACTATAACTGTTTATATAATACTTAAATTAATTAATACTTGTATATATAGAAACTATAAAAGTAAATTTTGTATAAATTCTTACAAAGTTATATAAACTTATACTAATCGATACAAACTTATATAACGAAAAACCGTTTCGTATATTTCGTTTATTCGACTCGGACATATTTTAAAAAAAAACTGCTAATATTATCAATATTTCTTATAGGCTCATAACTGTAAGTTTTATATCAGTAAAAAAGATTCCGTTTTTATTTAACTCGGTAAGCGCGTAATTAACTTTATACAAACTTGTACGAGTTTATATTAATACAAATAAAACCAAAAATAACAACGATAATATATAACAATTTACTATGTAAAAAATGCTCAAAAAAGCTATTACGCGCCAACTTAAATATACAATTAACTAGTATAAAGGTAAACTAGATAATAAAAAAGTTTCGCATTTTTTTCACCTATTATTAAAAAATACCGTTATAATTAAAAAAATAAACAAATTAATACGAGATTATACACATTGTTTAAAGATTATATAAGTTTATATAAAGTCGTATATAGTTTAATTAGGCGTTATAAAGATTAATATTTTAAGTAAGCATATTTTCAAAGCTAGCGCGCCTTTATTAAATTTTTATAAGCTGTAAAGATAAATATAAAAGCAAATAAGCTAGATATATAGCAATATAGCCTAAGATAAATAAATATAACTCCATATAATTGCGTATATTTTAATGTATTTTATTTGTAAATATAATTTTTTAATATCAAATATAAGTAAAATATATATTTTTTTATAGAAAATAAAAACTTTTTTAATTAATTAATTATAGATTTATCAATGCTTTTTTACAAATTATATTTAAATATATTATTCTTTTATATAATTTACTTTAATATATATTTATTAATATAAAAATAATAAACTTTATTTCGAAAAATAAATTATTTTTAATATTTAATGAAGATTTGTTTAAATTAATTTTAAATAAAAACTTAATATTAAAAATAATTTAACTAATTTGTATAATTTACGCATTTTAAAATTAAGTTATATAAATTTATAATATTTTTAATAAAAAATTATTTTATTATAATTAATTAAATATTATTTTTTAAATATGTATTAATATAATTTTAATTTAATAATAAAAGAAAAGAATAAATAATAATTATAATTCTTAAATATTAATAATATATTAATATATAGAATATATTAAAGTTTATTTAGGCGCTATAACTTTATATAAGCCTATACTAGCTTTATGTGTTCTATATTAAGCAATTCTCGTTTTTACATCCTTTTTTATTACAACGAAGTTTTTATATATCTATCTAGAAATATAAGTAGTATTCGAAATAGAGTTTTAATTTACAGATAACAATAAAGCAAGAAATAATTTAAGAGTGTATTTATTAAAACGATTTGCAAATTTTTATCTTAATTAAAAAACGATATTTTTAATTAAAAATTTAAATTTATAATTAAGAAACGAAAGTAAAGAAGTAGTTATTTATATAAAAAAATTATTATAAATTTGATTTTCTTAAAACGAATATATTATACTTTTGCGTAATTTATTAAATTAATTAGATTATAAAAATGGGCGAGATTTAATAAATTAGTTAAATTACTTTAAGTTACGTATTTTAAAATAGATTTTTTTTCGCTGTTAAAATCTTTAAAACGAGTTTATTAGAAAATCGTAATATTATTTTCCTTTTTTATAATCTTTATTTAAAGATGAAAAAATATTTTTAATTAAAAGTTTTTTAATATTAATTTAGTATAGCGAGTCGATGTAAAAAATTAATACGTTAATTTTGTATAATTAACGTTAATTTTATAATAACCGATTTAATTATATTTTCAGATTTGGTTTCGAAATATTACTTTATTTTAATCACTTTTTATTTTAAAAACCCGATTATTTTATAACGAAAAATATCTCAAGTTGTTATTACTATATTTGTTATTAACTTTGTTATAACCATTGAGCGATTGCTATATTTTTCTTAAAAAAGCGAAAAAAGTAAAGAGAAAATAGCGTTATATAAAAACGAAACAAATGCAACTTATTTCAAAAATATATATTATAACGAGAAGATTGATATTTTTTCGATTAAAACGGCGTAAAGATTAATATAAGAGAGAGGTCTTTTTCGCTTACGATTTTAGCTACATTAAAGACGATCGGTTAAGATTTTAGCAATAGAATATTTTAATTAAATTTATCGTATTTGTTAAGTATTTAAGTATTTTTTTACGTTTTTTTTCTGATGCGTAATTCTTTTACTTAATTAAGTATTAAATTTTATAATTAATTATTTTGGAATTTAATTTATTTTTAGTTTTATATTTGTCGTTATCTTTTTCTAACTTTCAAATTTGTTTTTGAAAGAGCATTTTTTAATATTAACTTAAACAAGAAAATATAGAAAATAGAGGATATTTTCATATTTTTGCGTAATGATAGTTGATAAACTGTTTTGAAAATAATTTCGTTAATTTTAAATAGATTAATCTTTTTAAAATTAAGTTTAACGTTAGGTTTTTTTCGTTTTTATTTATAAAATATTTAAGATTGTATTTTGTTTTTTAGCGCAGTAAATAAACCTTGTTTTTTTTCGATAAAATTAATTCTTTAATTTTTTTGTCGTAATATTAGATTATTTTTTTATTAAAGAAATCATAATTCGCTTTTTAGACAAACTTGAATTATTTTAATTTTTGTTATTAACGTTTTTTATTTTAAAGCGATTATATTCACTTTTAAAGCTTTAGTAAATAATTATTTTGCTTATTAGATTTTTATATAGTAGTCGTATATTGCTATATAGGAGAAAATGTCTATATTTTCGTTAATTAATATGTTATAAAATATTTGAACTATTAATAAAAGTTTTACCTAATTGTTTTATTAATAATTAATATAATTTCTATTATATAAATTTAAGATTTAATTAACTTATTTTATTTAATCGTTTATTTAAGAGTAATATATTGTTAAAAACTTATATTTAGTACGTATTTATATAAGGAAATTAATTTTAAATTTAAAAGTAAAACACTTATTTTTATAAAAATAATTTTTAATACTTTATATTTGTTAAAGTTGTTTTTAATAACAATATAGGTTAGTTATTTTATTGTTATATTTTTTAAATAATAAAAAGTACTTATATTCGATAAGTTTATCGATAATTACTTATATTTCGTCGTATTTGACTTTATATATTACGTTTTTTACTAAAAAATAAGTTAATAGTAAAATTCTAAGTTGTAGTATTTTAACTTTTGTTAGAAATATTAATAAGTTATAATAATTTATAAGGCTTATAACATATTATTTTAAATCTATTATAATATTACAATTTTAATAACTTTTTTAATTATATAGCGTTATTTTAACAAGTTATATTTTTTTTATAATCGTTTGATAATTTTCAAAATTCTCTAATATTCATATAATAAATTCTTATAGAACTTCTTTATAAATTATTTTTATTAGTTGTTAAAAATATAGATTTTACAGTAGTATAGCAGCTGGTTTTTTAATCTATTTTTTAATTGCTAGATTTCTTTTTATTGCTTCTTATCGCATAATTTTTGAAACCGTATTAATAGTTTAAAAGTTATCTTTTTTAGTATTTTATATAGCTATATAATGTCGTTTTTATTGTATCGTAATATCTGTAAAAGTTTTTAAGAGATTTTAAAATTAGACTTGCTTTTACAATTGAAAATATCTACTTAGATTTTGTTTTTCTTTTAATATAATATAATTTAAAGTTAAATTTTATATTATTTGTTTAGTTTTTGTGTTTTTATAAATCTAGTAAAGTTTTTATAATCGAAATAAATATTAAAAGATTTTTTAATTTTATTAAAAATGGCTTTTATTTTTTAAAAGTATTCATAATTACTAATAGCTTTTTTATCGTAAATTTAATATTTACATTTTGCGTTTTATAATATTTTAAAATAATAAATTATTAGGTATTGAGTTTTTAAAATTTTGTAACTGTTTAAAAGTAACGTTTAAAGCGTAGTATAAGGCGTCGGTTTTTAAACTTTTTTGTTTCTATCGGTATTACAAAATTGTATTATCGGTATTTTGATAATTTCGATTTTAAGTTATTAAAAAGCTTTTTTAGCTTTTTTTAAAAAATGTTAAAAATTTTAATATATTTCTAATAATATATTTCGTTCATAATTTAATTATATTTTTATATTGTTTGAAATAGGTTACGTACTTAATAAGTAAATTCTAACATCTGTTAAATATTTATAATGTTTACTCTATTAACGATAGATCAATTTTTGACTTTTTTTTAATTTAAAATCTTAAATTTAAATTTAAATAAAAATAAAAGTACATTATAGATAATTTAATTTCTAGATATGATATTTATTTTTGATAAATTAATTCGAATATATATATTAATTAAAATTTGAAGTTTTTATATAATTTGCTATTTATATTTTTTAAGTTTTTTTAAATATAGAAATGTGTTTTATAGTTATATAAATATAAAGTTATTTAGAAATTTTTATAAAGTAATTATAATTAATTATTAGAAATTTACAAAGATATTAATAAGTTTTATAAGTATAACTTGATATTTATAATATTTATATATCGTTTTAAACGTATTTTGTATTTTTATTTTTTTCAGTTATTTTAAATTGTTAATTACCGTGTAAAAAATTAAATATAATAAATTATTTTACTTTATTAACCTTTTTAAAGTTTTTATAAAACTTAAAAGATATTTTTTGATAATAATATATTTTAGTTATTTGTAATTAATTATATCTTAATCAACTATATTTTCATTTTAATTAATTCTTTACTTATTATTCTTAAATTTAAGTACTATAAAAAGTGGAGAATCTACTAAAAATTTTAAGAAATAAATAAACTTTTTCTTTAAATCTAATTATATATTATTTATAAGAGTTTGAATTTTTCTAGATTTATATAATAAATTTTATAAAGTTTGGGATAATATAAGATAATAGATAGCTAAGAACTAGGGTGAGATAATCTTCGACCAGTTGCAGAGCGTATTCCAAGAAGTACGTGTATTAGATTACTTCTATCTAGCGTTTTTTACTAGCTGCTAGATAGTTATTTATATTAACGCGTAGATTTGTAGCTAGTTAGATATTAGCCGCAGCCTTATAAGAGCTATATTTTTATAAATAATTTTTTTTAATAAATACTCGGTAGTTTTATTAATTATATAGTAATAACTTATAATTCTTTTCATTTTTATATCAATCTTTAAATTTATAGTATTTTAATAATATATTTATAATTAGATTCGAAATTTAATTTTTTTTTAAAAATTATTAATCAGATTTCGCAAAAACTTTCTTTAAGTATTATTTTATTATTTTAAAAAAGGATTTAGTTTTTCTAGTTAATCTGTAAACCATTAAAACCAAATTAAAATTTTTCTAGAATAATATCGTATTTTGAGATATTTACTATATCTAGTAAAAATTATTTTTGATATTTTTGAATTTGAATAGGGAACTTTTTTAGTTTTTCGAAATATTTGTCTATTAGTATATTTAAATAGCTTTTTGTTCATTATAAATAATTTGTAAAATTTTAATTTATATTTTCAAAAAATTTAATATTTTATAATTATAAGAAAAAAACTATTTTTTATTTTTAAATCTATTATAGTTTTAAACGTTTAGTTTTTATATTAAAGAAAAACTTTAATTTAACTCCGTATTTCTTTTTTTGTTTTATATAAGGTTTTATATTAACGAGCTTTTTAATCTCTTAATTTTGAAAGTTTTCGGCGTTTTATCATTAGCGTAATTTAGATATAAGTAAACGTTTTTATTTTCTAGTTTCTTTCGTAGCGTATTTAGTATAATAATTATTTATGTACTTATATTATTATTTTTTATGTTTTTAGTATTCGAAAGTAATAGTTTTTTAATACGATTTTTAGTTTTGTATTTTCAGAATAATAGAATTTAAAAGATATATTTTCGAAAAAGGTGTTTTTATATTTAGATAGTCGTATTAAATATAAAGTATCGAGAAGTAATATAAATATTTTTTCGATATAGTTTTTCGATTTCGTTTTAAATTAGAATGTATACCACAAAACTTAGAGTATTTTAGTTATTAAGAAGTTTCTATATATCTATATTTATTATTAGATTTAGTAAGTATTCTTTTCGTTTTATCTAAGTTAAAAGTTATTATTCTTTTATATTTTCAGATAAACGAAATAATTATAGAAATAATAAGTTATAAAATGTAGTAAATTATTAAAGTGGAGTTGGTGTTGAGTTGCTAGACTGCAAGGTAATAGCTAGCTGTTAAGCATCGACGATATTTGTTGTCGAAGGTTCTAGCATTTCCAAGTAGGTCGGCGGCGGTCTATAAAATGCTGACCTGTCAACTTTTATATGCAGTTTTCTATAGCAAATAGACGCCAGACAATTTCCACTCCCAAGTCCTGATCAAGATGTTCTGTATTCCATATATCTAGATTAGCCCTATTCCTAATTCATTATAAAAATTTATTAAGTTTTTTCTAAATATATAATATACTTAGAAAATTCGTAAAGTTTTAGAAATATCTGTTCATAGTTATTAATATCTAGCTAGAATTGGCTGTATTCGTTATATATTTCGTATTTTAATATGTTGAAATAGTATAAGTATTTCAATTTTATAGCTGTTTTAAATATCGTTTGTCTTAGATAATATTTGTAGATTTTAACCTTAAAATTCTAGCACATATAATAATTTTTATCATTTAAAATATCGTTTTAAATTTAAACAATTATAGCAATAGTGAATTCTGGCTAGAAAAAGATCGAACTAATTTTTTTCTTTTTTTTCTATCTTATTATTTATTTTTTATTTTGTTATTTCAGCTTTTTTCTAACGTTAAAAATTTTTTCTAGAAGTTCTCTTAGCTGGAAAACTATATTCGTTTTTAAAATGTCTTTTTTTGCTATAATTGAAACGTTTTATATTAATTTTTTAAGTTTTTTTCGAAGTAATATTCGCCTTTTTTAAGACTTGCCTTTGTTTTTTTTAATTTAATAGCTAGAGCTTTTATCGTTATTTTGTTTGTCGGTTTTTTTTAAAAAAAATATTCATTAAAAATGTATTTATCGGCGATAATAACCTTATTCGTATGTTTTATAAAGAATTTAATTTTTAGTTTTATATATAATTCGTTTAAACTTAAAAGTTTAGATTATAATAATAAGAATAAAATAACGCGTTTTTAGTAAATTTAAAATTGCTATTAAGTGATTAAATTTAATCGTATATTTAGATGTTAATTTAGTTCGGCGAAAGAAATAAAGCTATTTAATTACGTATTTTTTTATTTAGATTTTTAAATAACGTTCGTATTTTTTAAAGAGCTAATATTGTTTAAAAATATAATTTGTTATATTTAATAAATTATTAAAGTAGTTTTAGAAGTAATTTTTTATAATAGGTTCAAACTATAAAAGAACCTTTTCTATTAATAATTAAAAAAAATAGCTATTAGTTTCTAATAATTTTCTATTAAAGAATTTTTGTAGAACTTAAGATAAAACTTGACCTAAACTAGAAATCTTTTTATATCAGTGGATCTGTTATAAGGCTTAAGGGAAATTGGTTTATAGCTTTTAATATTTGATATTTTATAATAGCTAGAAAGAAGAATAATTTTTTTATAATTAGTTGGTATCGAATAATCGTAGAGTTAAAACTTTTTATTATCAAGCGTATTTGGCGTTTTTTCTTAAGACCTGTGCTTTTGTTGCTAACATATTCAATTTTTTATTAAACGTACTTTTTTTCTTTTTTCTTTTTTTAAGTGCTATTTTTTCGCTTTAGATCTTTAAGTTTTAATAATATCTTTTATAAAAATAAGTTATTATTAAAAGAAAACAGGGCTTTTTTAGAACTTAGTAATTTTTAATACTATATTGTCGATTAACTGGAATACTGTTTTAGTAAAAAGTAAATTGTTTAATCTAGTAATTAATTCTTTATTGTCTAATAACGAGAATCGAGTATACTATTTGTTTTTTAAGCGTTGTTCTATATTGTCGTTTATATTAAGTTCAGAAGAGTTTATATCGTAATTAGACGATAAATTATTTGTCGGTTATTAATTAAAGAAGTATTGAAATGTAACAAATCTATTATATATTTATTTAAAAATACAAGTAATATTCGAAACCAGATTTTAATTTCGAAATAATAATAAAGGGAAAATAATTTAAAGATTTATTTATTAAAAAATTAACGAAGTTTTTTCCTTAATATAAAACGAATATCTTTAATTAAAAATATAAATTAATAACTAAAAAGCGAAATTAAGTAGATAATTATATATATATAAAATTCAGTTTATTATATACTTTTTTCTGTTCATAAATATGTTATAATTTTTCGTAATTTATTAGATTAATTAGATTATAAAAATCTGTAAAATTTAAAAAATCAAAAAGAATATTTTAAGTTACGTAATTTGAAATAAGGAGCTGTAAGATAATAGATAGTTGAAAGCTAGGATAAGGCGACTCTCGACTAGTCGTAAAGCGTATTCTAAGAAGTAAATATATTAGATTATTTCTATCTGGCGTTTTTTACCAGCTGCTAGATGGTTATTTATACTTGCGCATAAGTCTGTGACTGGTCGGACACTAGCCGTAGCCCTATAAAAGCTGTATTTTTATAAAAGCTTTTCTCTTTCTACAGCTAGGGTCTTCAAAACGGGTTTATTAAGAAATCGTAATAATTATTTTAGTTTTTTCTTAAACTTTTTATAATATATTTTACTTTTGTATAAACTTTAAGCTATACTACGTATAGCTTATTTAGCTTTATTAATTTTTTATATCTTTAAACGAAATTATATCAATTTTATTTAATTTATATAAAGTTAAAGTTTTATATACAAGTTTCAAATAGCGTTTATAGAAATAGTTTATATCTCGATACAAGATTTATATAAATGTATTCGAAATACTATATACGCATATCTACTACTATTATTACAAATATAAATATAATAATAAGATTTATTAATATATATAGTGTAAAATTTCGTTACTATGTTTATTAATATCGAATATATTTGTTATAAACTTAATATTTTCTATTATTATATTGTTAGTAATTTTACAATCGAAATTAACCATTTTTAAACTTTTTTTACCTATAAACAAATTATTTACAATATTTTACGTTATTATACTTATCGGTTCTTATATATATAACCTCGATTTTTTTTAATATATTATTCGTATTATTTGTAAAAAGTTCTTACTTTGTAAAAGTTTATAAACATCGAAATAAATTATACTAATACCGTATTAACTAAAATATTTCTTAACCAAATTATATTTTATATATTAACGTTTATTATAGGCTTATCTAATAACGTACTAGATAAGCTTATCGATTAAACAAGCTTACTAAATAGTTTTTAACATCTTTTAATTATCCAACTTTAATTAACTATTTTTCAATACTAACAATATTAAAAGGCTTACAAAAGAATTAAAAATAAACTTAGCTATTCAGGCTAAAAAACGAGACCCGATATTTAGTTTTATAATATTTAGTTCGATTTATAAAGTCGTCCATTTTACTTTATACAAACAATATACTGGTAAATCTTCAAAAATCGATATTATTCTTAATTCGCGAAAATAAACGGCAAGCGAAAAATAATCGATTATAGACCGAATCTTTAATCTAAATATATAGACATTTCCTATTCGGCTTTAATATATTAAAAATATAGCCAATATATCGCTTACCTAATACGTCATAAAACGCGTCGAGGTTAAATAAGCGTCGAACTTTGTTTAACGATAAAAAAAAACTTAATACGCGTTTAAATCGAAAAATCAATTATTAAAGGATATTATACGAAAATTCAAAAATATTTCGTAAATAGTTTAAGCTTATTCGGGTTATAATTACAAAATGCGGTATTACAAAAAAGGATATTTACAACTTCGACAAAACGAGATTTTTGATAAGAATTTTTTATAGTAACGGCATGGTAATTACTGAATTGGGGTCGAGGGAGAATTGTTCTTAATCAGTGCGAGTAACCATTTTATGTCACGGTACGGAATGGGATTGTCGAAATTGAAGAACTTAATCCGATTGTATTGCTAGTGTTGAACCTCGATGATTGAAAATAACGGAAGACATACTAAGTGGTAATGGTGGCTGGTGATGCCTGGGAGTTGAACTCATAGCGAAAAAGAACTTCTTAATATACATGCGAGACTCGGGCTTTCTGATCAGCCGAGCCTGATCATGAGTGTAACACTCCGCCCCACTTCATTACTAATGCTAAAAAACGGAGAAAATTTAAATAAGTGTAATAAGAGAATAGAAAATAAGTTATAGTTATACAAGCTGTTAATTTATAAGGTTAGATATTGGGGTTATTTATTATTTTAGCTTTGAAAAATTACTTTAATTTTTGGTACCGGAAAAATCCAATATTAGCCGATTAAAAAATCAAATTAAGTAACAATAGTTGAATAACAAACGAATTAAATTTAAAATAAGTCCAATATTTCGATAAATATACCTAAAGGCATACGAAAAGATCGAAACGTTTTCTTATTTTCGACAATTACGAAAGCTATTATTTAATAAAATTCGAAAAATATTACGCGAATAACGGTATTATTACGTTTTATATGCCTACTTGTTCTTCCTATCGGCTTTAACTTTTCGACGTATCCTGCTTTTTTACTTTAAAACGCGCTTATTCGCTTTATATCGAGAATTTAATACGACGCGTTTAAAACTGCTATAGCGTTTGAAAATATCAAAGCCGAATTTACAAAAACTGGATTTATTTTATTCGATCCTAATAACGTCTCATCCGACTTAGAAATTCTTTTAGCCATATTTATACCGACCGTGTTGCCGCTTATTTCCGTCGATTCTGTTTTTTTTCTTTCTTTACAAAAACTTCTAAAAATATCTACGAAATAATAAAACGGAGACGTTACTTGCAAAAAAATTCAAAAATTACTAAGCTAACTCGCCGATAAAAAATAATTAAATCGGTTATTTTTTGAGGACAAACTACCTTATTATTATATAAAAATATTTATTTTAAAAGAAATAATTATTTGAGTAAAACGAACTATATCTTTTATAAACGTCGAAAAATTAAAAATAAACTATTTTAAAATATTTATTATATAAGAAAGATAAGCTTTTTTGGCCGAGAAAAAAGGTAGTGATAAAAAAATATAGCTAATAGCGGCTAAAGATAATTATTGTAAAAAGATTAAAACAAAAAAGCAGAAATATAGCGTTTGCGAAAAGCTCGGACATAATACGCGTATTTATAAAAAAGATATAAATATATTTAGCGAAAACAATCTTATTAATTTATGTTATTTTAACATATTATAGTTGATTAATTTGAATTTATTATCGAGAAGTGCCAAAAACTATCTAATGAACTTGTTCATCTAGTGAGCTTGTTCGAGACGTTATAGATTTAAGTTATATATTAGCATAAATATCTATTTATAATATATTATATAATTTTATATCGATTTTATTGTTTTTATTTTTCGTTTTGTCTTTAATATATATTTATATATTATTAAAATCATTAATTATATTCTTTTAATTTATTTTATCGCAATACAATATCAAAATTAAATTTATAATTATTATATTTTACCACTTTTTTAAAAATATATTCAAAAGTAAAACAGTTTTGAAATTTCTATTTATAATATAAAATTAATTAATTAATTCTTTTAATCACTTTTTAGCAGTATGTTACCGGCTTTTTATTAATAACATCTTTTTATAAAGAGCTTAAAAATTATAATTTTGTATAAATTTATATTAAGCAATTATAATAAACTTTTTAATATAATCAAAAAATAATATTAAAGACTTGAAAATTAATCAATTAAATTAATGAAAGATTACGTTATATTTTAAAAGATAAACTTAGTATATAATTATATATATTTATATAAAATTAATTATATTTAATTTTAACATTTTTCTCAACAGATATTAAAATTATTAATTATAAAAAAGTAAAAATATTTAATTATATTACATTAATATATATATATAACGTGCCACACAAGCTTTTCAAATGTATAAGTTTTCTGGATAGTTTTTAATACTTTTCGACAACAAAGTCAAATAAGTCAACTATAACGCTATAAATTAATTCAAACTAATCAAATTTTTTATCGCTGGACGTCTTTATAACTTTTTCACAAGTACGCGCATTATGTCCGAGCTTGCCGCAAACGCCATATTTCCGTTTTTTACCTAAACCTTTTTACGATAATTATTTTTAGCCACTATTAGCTGTAATTATTTACTACTACCTTTCTTCATAGCTATAAGAATTCGTATTTCTTTTATAGTAAATAACCTTTTTTTAAAGACGTTTATTTTTGATCCTTCAATGTTTACTAAGAATATAGTTCGTTTTGCGTAAGTAACTATTTTTTTTTTCAAAAAAACGTTTTTGTATAAAAGTAATAAGTTGCTTTTTATTAAAAAAGCTATCGATTTAACTATTTTTATCAGCGAGCTATTCTGGTAATTTCTGATTTTTCTTTATAAATAACGTTTTTGTTAAATTGCTTTAATAATATTCTTAAATGTTTTTGTAAATAGAAAAATAACGAAATTAACAAAGATAAATAGTAAAACGATCGGTATAGGTATAACCAAAATTTCAAGTTCGAAAAGGACCTTATTAAGATCGAATAAAACAAATCAAGCTTTTGTGAATTCGGATTTGATATTATCCGACGTTATGGTGACTTTAAACGCGTTGCAAAAATCGACGATAAAATCTTTTTTAGTAATATAAGTAACGTACTGCCGTATAAAAGTTTCGATATAAAACGAATACGTATATTTTAATACGAACAAATAAAATACGTCAAAAGGTTAAAACCGATAAAAAATAAATAAATATATAAAATATAATAATATCGTAAATGTGGCAATATATGTCGATTGTAATTAAATAATAATTTTATAATCGTTAAGAATAAAGAAACGTTTCGAACTTGTAATATGCGTTTTAATATGCTTATCAAAATAATTAATCTATTTTAAACCTAGTTTATTTATTATCTAGCCGTTTTCGTTTACAGCAAACTTTTAGTCGAATAAAAGTAGATTATCGGCGAACTAGCGAAAAAGGTGGTTTTTTTTTTTAGTAAGGATAATAAATGGAGATAAGGCTCAGCCTTAAAAATTAACAGCTTATATTACTGTAAACCATTTTCGATTTCTTTACTAGATTTATCTCGGTTTTTCGCATTTTTTAACACTTGTAATAACTATATCTGCTGCTATAAAAAGCTTTATTAAAAATCTTATTTTATTAAAATTATAAATATCTTTTTTACGATATGGTATTTAGTAATTATAGCCTGAATAAGGTTAAATTACTTACGAAATACTTTTAGATTTTATTATAAAACCTTTTAGCAATTTATTGTTCGATTTAAATACGTTTTAAGTTTTTTTACAGTTTAACAAAATTAAATACCTAGTTAATTCCGACGCGTTTTATAACGCATTACGTAAATAATAAATTCGCTATATTTTTAACATGCTACCGTCGGACAGAAAACGTTTGCGCATCTAGGTTAAGAATTCGATCGACAATCGAATTGTTTTTAGTCGATGTAAATTTTCGCGTTTTCGATATATAATCGCGTTAAGACGAAATGTCATTATATCGTTTATATAATGTAAATGCGGTAACGCTATAAATAAATTTAAGCCGTTTATAACTAAATAACAGCTTTTATTTCTTTGTTTAAACGGCTAGAAGTATTCTCGCTTCTTTTATAAGCCGTTTCATATTATAGTATTAAAAAAATGAACGGTTAAAGTCGGATGGTTAGAATGTGCTCATGTGATGATATGTACAGCTAGTTCTTATAAAGTGGATTAGGGTGTCCAAATCTCAATTAGGGTTTAGAATTGCTGACCTTTTAGCATTGTGGTTAGTGTCGCACTCTCGCTATCTTATAGCTAAGAATTATTCGGAAAGCTTGTGTATTCGAAAAGCTTATATAGTACGTTATATTTTCAAAATATTATTTTATTTAAACTTAAAATGTTTATTTTATCCGTTTATAATATATTTATCCTTTTATTATATACGATATTTCTTTTAAGCTATATAAAAATATAAATATAATTAAAAATTTTATAAGTTATAAACTTTCGATACATTTTAAATAATAAACAAAATTTATAATTATAATTAGAAAATAAAATTAAATTTAACGTATATTTACTTAATGTTCTTATAAGTATTATACGATACTATTTTAATAAAATAAATATTTTTAAAACAATTTATTATATTTCAAAATAAACTATAATTTTATTAACATTTTTATTTAAAAAACAAACTTCGTTATTAAAATAGGACTAAATATTACTTATTTTTTAAAAATGATTTTAAGCTTTAAATTAATTTAAAGCCCTAATTTTAAATTTGTATTACGAATTCTAAATATATTTAAAAAAAATATGATATTAATTAATACTTAACAATAAACTTAATAATATTATCCAAAGTAAAATATAAAAATATTTTTATAATAAAATGTTTTATATATTAATACAAGCTGTGTTATTTGGTTTTATTTATATGCTTTTATATTGTTATAATCTCTTCTTTTTTACAATATTCGTTATTTTAGAAAAGTGTTTTAACTCTTTTTACTTATATAATTTTTTATATAAATCGAATAAAGCAAAATTGAAAAGTTTTTTTCGTAATAGTTTATATGCTATTATTCGTAATTTCTTTATTAAATATAATTTTGTTTAAGTTTAAATAATGTGGCCTATTTATATATATATTTATATTAATTTAGATTTAATTATTACTTTTATAATAATTTTTAATAAAATAAAACATTTGTTCTATTTTATTTTACTTCTTTAATTTTTATTTAACTTTAAGTAAAAGCGATTTAATTAACACAAACTAAATCGACCTTTTTAAATATATATTTTATTCGAACCGTTATTATAATATTTAAAATATCTCATAATTTATTAAACTTTTTATTAATTTTTTAAATATTTAAATAAAAAATTAATTTCGATTAAACTTTACCTATAACTTTATTTTTACTTTTCTAGAATATCTTTATAAATTTATTTATTTGAAAATAAATATATATCTTACCATATTGTATTTATTTATATATTTAATATCTTAAAATCGAATATATTTAAAAACGTTTTATAATAAAGCTATTTATTTTTATTCCTTTTTTCATCATATTTAATTCACGAATTTGTAATTTATATTTTGAAGATAATATTTTCTATATTACGTTTAATAAATATATATTTGAGTAAAATATTATCATTATTGTAACAAATTTATAAAGGTTAACTTTTTACAAAATTTTAATTAAAATATTTTATTAATATATAAAATGATAATAACAATATTTATATTTAATTTAAATTCGAATTTAGCTTTTACTAAGTTCTTATATTTTCGTTGAACTAATTAAATAATTATTATAAAAATAAATAATAATTTATAAAATATAATAATTATCAATATAGAAATTACCGTAATATTTTGAAGTCGGAGAGATTATTTCGAAATAAGCGAAGATAACGAAAAAAAATTAAAGTTTATTACTAATACGAACATCTAGTTATTGGTCGAACAAATAGTAAATTAAAGATATTCGAAGAAAAACTAGGTGTAATTAATTAGACAAGCTATTACAAAAGTAAATAAAGCTAAATAAAGCAAAAATTTAGATAATAAGATACATATGTAATTAATAGAATTAATTCGAACACGATAAGATTTTTATAAAATTGTAAAAGCTTGTATAAATATATATAACTCTATATAAGTTTGTTTTATTTTATGTGGGTATTTATTTTAGTAACATTTTATTTAAAATAATAATCGAAGTCTGCTTAATTTATTAAATATGTATTTAAAATTACCCCGGCGTATACGTATTTAAAATTTTTAGGTTTTGTCGCAGTGATCCCTGTGACATACCGTAAGTAGGTATGAATGGTGACCAGTCATGTGCCGCAACTGCATAGCATTTAATTATATGTACTTCCCTCCTTAGTACTGGGCATTTACTAAGTTACCAGCGGGCTTGGGCTCCCGCTGTGGAATTAGCCTGTCATTCTTCGAAGCACTAACTGCAAAGTAGACTAAAATTCTAGAGTACGGGGCGCTCATGAATTCCGTCGATGGGATGAACTGACAACAAAACCTATCACATCCAGGAGACGGTGATACTAGTACAACAGCCCTTTTTCTTGGACAGTGCGAGAACACCGACGCACCGGCCCAGAAGAAGTTCGCCCTACCTTTTGCGCTACTGAATGAAGCCAAAAAGCACAATCTTGGATTGCTCTTATCGCTTCCCCTAATTGGTTGGGCTTCCCTGGATCTGGCCTGATACGGTAAAAGAAACAGCGTGCTTCGGGGACTATGCATGCGCGGCAACAATTTGCGATACATACTACGCATGGCCGGATCACAGTTTCGTAAATTTTACATTAGTGTTATTGCGTAGATTGGGCTGGCGCTGTATATTTGGTAGTAGCCCCAGCGAGAAAATGATGACGAGGCCGAGACAAGCGTAATTGGGGGGGGGGGGGGGGGGGGACATGGACCACCGCAGAGACTGCGTGGGGACGGGGGCATTAGTAAGGCACCTAACACCGCTGAGGGCGACAAAGACGACAACGTAGAGCGCGGCCGGGGGGCCGTCGAAGAGCTCTTGAGCCTGGGGTGCCGTCTGCGGGGACTCGCTGCTGGACATGGTTCGTGGTCGGCTGAGGCCAAGAATGCAGCCGCCAAGAACCACCACCAGCAGCAGCAGCAGCAAGAGAAGCCTCAGCACGTCGCAGGCCGGCGAACCTGCGGCTCTGCCCCGAAGTGTAAGCCTCCTTCCAGCCGTCGACAGTCGAGGTGGGTAGGGCCTGGGCAACCGGACATACGTCTTCCCTAACGAAATTCTTGGATATGACTTGAAGAATGAGAAGTGGGCGAGTGACCGAGTATCTATAGATTATTCTCGAATCTAACTAAGTTGACCTCAAAGTGCATCAGATGAGGAAGAATCGCCTGGAACAACATATCTTTGGAACATCTCGTAAATCGACAAATGAGATCAAAAACTTTATCTAAGCTCTTGTCTCTACCGGAGAAAACCTTCCTGAGCCTGCTGAAAGAAACATGTGAGGTTGCCGGGACAGTTGCGTCAATTACCGAAGGCGTGACGGCTGGATTTGATTTTGACGGTGTCGAGTGCTGCATCGATCCGTGGCCCGGCTGATTACGAATTGAAAACGGCCGCCAGATTCCGCCCACCAACTTCAAGCATTTCGCCACGTCTTTAGCAAGTCCGGGAATAAGTATTATTAGGAAAAGGGGTCACCAATAGCCCAGGGTAGCGGGGAGACGTTTCATCTTTAGTGACAGAGACCCATAGTTTCCCGAGTTAGGGGCCCGAAGATTAGGCACCTTGCTAAGAACGTGTTCGAGAATCCGGCAAACCGGCGACCTAAGTACCGGCCCACTAGAAATGGTACAGACCAAAATCCATCGATGCGTACGTACCTTGTGTAAGTTGAAGGTCGGAATATCTCTCAGCAATTATAAGAGCTGGGGGGAGGAGGGGGACGGCGCCGGCTGGACGTTAAGTCGTTAAGTGTAAGCCAAATCAACCTTATATATTGGATGAACCATCGATAAGGGAATCCGAAAACCTGGCACGCTAAAAATTCTTGACGTGCATCGCCGGAAAACCCCCAAGTCCTCCGCACAGGCCATCAGAATTAGCCGACCTGCTGAATGGTTCCGAACACGTCCTAAGCTTCGGCTGCAGCCTTCTTGGCCGAAGATCCGAAGCTTGTCTTAGATGTGGAGATATATTGACCCACCAGACCCCTTACGATATGAAGAAAGGTATACCTAGCAGGTAGCGCTAGGGAGTCGACACGCCCATCTTGAGAATCACGTCAACATCGCAGAAGTAGATGCTGGTCTAAGGATGGATGGCTTCCGGTACCGTGAAAGGACTCTGATGATTCTCGAACATGACATCAGACACGGCTATGTGTCTTGTATGAACCGCCTATCGAAGAAAGATGAGAGCTTGTCCGCAGACGGATATCGCGAATTGGCTGAGCTGACCCTCGCACCATCCTTAATAAGGGCGGAGTCCAGGACTGCGTATAAGCGACCACAACCCACAACGGTTCACATATGTCCTGCAAACGGGGATGGTTTCCTGTTTCGATAATGGCCGTGGATCCGTCCCTGTTGTCATCAGGGCATGTAATACCGATATAAAAAGCCAGCAGCTTCCCGCTCTTTACGAACGATAATAGACTTCGGTATACCCATCGGATTCTTCAGTGTTCCCGAGGCTAGTCCTTCATTTTCTGTTCTCCAGCCTTACGCAGTCGCTCTTTTACATCCATCTCTACATCTCACTTTCCAGCAATGCATTCCCTATCAACTCTGCTTGTCCTCGGGCTCAGCACCTGGGCTGCTGCAGTTCCGGCGGCACCGCTTGAGGACCGTGCCGACAGCTGCACCTTCAAGACGGCTGCCGCGGCAGCCGCCGGCAAGAAGTCCTGCACGAACATCGTGCTGCAGGACATCACCGTCCCCGCTGGCCAGATGCTAGACTTGACCAAGCTCAAGGATGGGACGACCGTCACCTTCGCAGGAAAGACCAGTTTCGGGTACAAGGAGTGGGAGGGACCCCTCATCAGCGTCTCCGGCAACAAAATCACCGTCAAGGGAGCTTCCGGCCACGTCATCGACGGCAACGGCGCCAAGTGGTGGGATGGCAAGGGCAGCAACGGAGGCAAGAAGAAGCCTAAGTTCTTCTTCGCCCACGGCCTGACCGCCTCGTCCATCGTTGGGCTGAACGTCAAGAACACCCCCGTCCAGGGATTTTCGATCAACGGCGTCAAGGACCTCACCCTCAGGGACATCCACATCGACAACTCGGCCGGCGACTACGAGAAGGGCGGCCACAACACGGACGCCTTCGACGTCGGCTCGTCCGACGGCGTCAGGATCATCGGCGCCGTCGTCAAGAACCAGGACGACTGCCTGGCCATCAACTCGGGAAAGAACATCGAGTTCACCGGCGGCAACTGCTCGGGCGGCCACGGGCTCAGCATCGGCTCCGTCGGCGGCCGCAAGGACAACCTCGTCCAGAACGTCGTCATCTCCAACTCCAAGATCAGCGACTCTACCAACGGCGTGCGCATCAAGACTGTCTACGGCGCCAAAGGCTCCGTCGATAACGTCAAATACTCGAACATCCAGCTGAGCAACATCAGCAAGTATGGCATCGTCATCCAGCAGGACTACGAGAATGGCAGGCCCACCGGCAGGCCCACCAACGGCGTCCCCATCACCCGCCTGACCCTCGACTCCGTCACTGGAAGCGTCACCAGCAAGGCTACCCCCGTCCAGGTTCTGTGCGGTAATGGTTCCTGCTCCGGTTGGGAGGTGTCGAAAGTCAACATCTCCGGTGGGCAGAAAAGCACCAAATGCCAGAATGTCCCTAAGGGTGCTTCTTGCTAGTTGCATAAAGCGCTTGCGCGGATGATCATTCAAAGTTTTGATACCTATGTGCCACGGCCGACTTGAGGGAGGAAGATGTTGAGAAATGATGGCTTGCTTCTAGATGAAGTTGTACATAATAGCCTTGGTCTGGTTCTATGTAAATATGTTTCATGTCCTGATTTATAGTTAACCTATCGCGTTTTATAATATATATTGATTGACCTCCTCCTGGGCTCGCTGGGCTGTCGTATATTTTATATAGTGACTTAATACGCCACCTCTCGATATTCGGGAACCGAACGGATACCCTAATGCAGGTCGCCTTCTGCGGTATGAAAGTTCAGCTGCTGCGATGCATGACCATCTAATTCTGACTCATCTAGACAGATGTCAGGCAGAAGCCAAGACGGCAAGCGCTGACGAACTGTCTGTCGGTGCCAACCAGACACCAGGTTTCCATCCTGTGGTAATACGACAGCGATAGGAACGTCCGTCGTCACGTTCGCGTGAAGTAGAGTTAGCATAGGGCAATACGCCGTCGCGATTCCGGTGTACAATTCCCGGTGGAGATGCCCGGCTCACTATGTATGTACCAGGAGTCATGCTCTCGTTTCGTGATAGACATGGTCCCGTTATGTTGTCGTTATGGCGCGGGGTGGGAGAAATAAATGGCGAGGATCCGAATCCAACCGAGGTCGTCCTCGAGCTCACAGTTTTCACCACCCGCCCCCAGCGCCCCAAACAGCGACTTTTCGTTCAGTGGAGGAAATCTGATTATCTTCAAGGGGAGCTCTCTTTGATCACGTATTCCGTGGAAAAGCCTGGTTAGTTAATTGTGTGTGAGTGAGTGAGTGGGCCATCCCTAAATGGCAGCAGATAACAAGTTACATGATCCGTACTGCCCGCGGGGAAGGGGTGTTACCAAAGCCAATGGATGCGACGAATCCTTAACACTTCCCTTAAATCACAGTGGGAACTCCAGCGTTCCGGAATCAGGAAGGGGCAAGAAAATAGAGAAAGCAAAGTGTCAAAGGACGAACGGACAAGCATGGGAAGCGCCCCCCCCACCCCCGGAATCCTCGAGCACATCCTGCCGCACCTAGACCCGCGCACCCTCCTCGTGTCCGCGCGGCGCGTCAGCCGGCGCTGGCACGAGACGATAGCGCAGTGCGCCGGCGCCGCGGAGGGCGCTGCTCCCGCAAGCTGATGAAGATGACGATGGCGGGGACGCGGGTGCGGGTTCAGGCAGCGAGCGGAACCCGCTGCCGGCGGAGGCTTCCGCGCCGTTCTACCACGGCCCTCCGGCCGGCCGCGGCGCGGTCCGCTTCCGGGTCCGGGTTCGCGCGCTCGGCGTCTGGGATGCGCACCACGGGATGGAGGGCGACGGGGCGGACGCGCGAACCGAGGAACACCCCCGAGGCGGGGACCTGCGCATGGTGGGCCGTATCGCGCGGGGCAGGGGTGGCTGTGCGAGCCGACGGCCTCGTTCCGCGTGCTGTGGGACCCCAAGACGGAGTCGTTATTACAGTCAAGGAGGAGGCATGATGTCGCCCGATACGGTAGACGAGATGAGGCGGATCGTGTCGACTGCCGATATCGTCGTAGTTCGGACCGTGACCGATCAGTGCATGGACTACAGGGGGGAAGGATCCGTTGGAAGTTCGTCACCACCTTATCTCTTGATTGCGGCATGTCGTTAGGACCTGGAGGCGACGATGAAGACAGAGACGATGCCCATCAGCTAGAAACAGCAATTGAGCAGCTAAGGGGCGTATCGGCATGAAAGTACTGGTATTGGTATCCGTATATTGAAGTACAAGCAACCCCCTTTACGTCCGTTGCGGTCTGCCAACAAGCTCGGAATGTATAAACTAATTTCGTAATACCGACTACTCGGTCTCTCATCAAACCCACGGTTAGGCCCTGTAATTTCTGCGGCTGATAGTCGTACAATCGTTCTACATGCCCCCCTGTTTCTGATTGGGCCAACGCACCCAATGCGCCGCATGCACCTAGTATTAAACAATTGTATCGTATAGATGCCCAGCATACGGTTACCCGTGATCGAATCATACCATCCGCCCGTGCGTAAAAGCCCGTGAAACGCCGACTTAATGCGTGATTACTCGGACTGCCTGCAGTAGGATACCAAAAAACAGCCCTCGGGCAACTTCTTCAATCTGCAAGCAGTCAAACACTCGACCTAGGGCTTCACCCGTCGCGGACTGGCCCATAATACCAATCAGGGCGGCGGGCACACTGCTCTGTATGAATAACTTCCTTGCCTTTACCCTCAACTCCTCTCGCTCTTCCGAGGTTAATTCTGCGGGCCATGCCTTTCTCTCGTCTTCCGTGGGTAAAGAGTTCTCCCTGAGCTTTCGTAGGTATGTTGCAATGCCGGCGTCCGTTGTGTTCGCATCAAGGACCGACTGCTGAATAAGAGACTGGATCGAGGCAAGCGAGGGGTTGCCGGGACGTAGCAGAAATGACTTTGCCGCGGTTAGGAGTGTCCTTCGGATATTCCAGGCGGAAGATAGCGTATAGAGCTCAGTAATGACAGCGAATAGGAGCTCGACTGCTACGCGGGTTTCCTGTTCCGACAGTGGTATATACTGTCTTGAGCGGCGCTTCGTGGGTCTGCACGCCTGTACTGGCGGCTTTTCAAGCGGAATTGAGGCTTGAGTTCGGGTCGGAGAGGTATGGAAACCACTGTTGATAGCTGCCGTCGGAGATAGAAGCCTCGGGTTCCCGTCAGTACTATGACGAGTCGCGGTTGGAGAACCATAGTCCTCCGCCATCTCGTTCGGTGGAGGCGGAAGCTTCATGCCACTCAGACTTGTTTCGGATGGAGACCGCAAAGGCGACCGCACTGCAGCCATGCTCGAAGCGCGGCTGTGCCCCCTACTACTCGCCACACTAGGCGACCTGTTCTCCCACCGGTCGGAACGGGTCGGCTGTAGACTCGCCTGATCTGAGTCGGCTTGATAGCTAGGTCTCCGTTCCATTGGCGGCAATTTCCCAGGCTGAACAGAGATCACGGACGACCTCTGGCTATCGAGACTATCTCTAGACATTGACGCCCTCGTTCCGTTCGTCGAGTTGAAACTATCTAATCTCGGAAGAACAGGCAGAGAAAGCGGTCGGGGGTTGCCATTGTTCTGCGGGCTAGCGGTCTGGGACTCCTGTAGCGACGAGTTGGTTGATTTCCTTGATCCCAATCCAATGTTACCGAATACACCGGTAACTCCGCCCACGACCATCTTGCCGCTGTCAAAGGCACCCTTGGGAGCGCTCTGCAGTGCGCCGAGGACGCCCTTGCCGACGGATTCGAGAGAAAACCCTCTGTTGGCTGCCCGAGGCTCCTGAGCTTTCTCCAGGAAGCGCTTGAAGGCCTCTGATTCCGCCAGAGATTTTTCAGCACATGCGGCTCGCATATACCTCTCTATCTCGCCCCGCAATGATGACCTAGTATGTACTTTCCAGCTAGGGAATGTAGTGTGGGCCTCAAGAAATGCGGCAGCGCCTGACACGCTGGCAATCCGCCGAAGGCTTTCATGGAGAGCTTCGAATTGCGGGTATGTCTTCATTATCATCCACCCGGGGTGTTGAGATGATGCTGGCTCGATCTGAATAAGATACTCCCAACTGGGCTTGCTACGCAACTGGCCCTTGCCATTGGAGGAATCATCGTGAATCGTGATGATGGCATTGTGCAATGTTAAAGGCGGAGGCCTGCGGATTTCGTCTTCGTCGGAATCTTCGCGGGCTGGCGGGACAATCTGATCGAAGCTAGTAAAATGATGCGCTGCGGACCCTCCTTGGTCTCCGCTGGGGGACGAGTTCTGGCTAGACGAACCCGTTGTCGATCCGGGAGTAATAGGTGAGTAGGGGGCCTCATCCTTTGCCTCATTTTTGTCCAGGGATGGTTCCCTCGGAGTGCCCTTTGGTTCTGAGACTCGGTTGCTGGGCTTCTCCGGTGAGACCCCGCTCGGTTGCTGTTTCGTATTTGAGTCCAGGTCCTTCCCATTTGGTAGCGGGGCGTTGTCGAGGAGGCCTGAGTCTTCTGAGCTGATCTTATGATTTGACGCGTCTTTGGCTCTATCCGCTTCCGCGATCATTTCGTTCAGTCTCTTCATCTCCTCCATGGCTTTCTCCATCTCTTCGTCAGCCCTTGACAGTTTCTTCTTATGGGCCTGTTCTTTCCGACGGGCCTTGTCCATCTCGTAGGAATTGCGATTCCCTTTAGAAAGGGCTATATTCCCAACGTTGCCATCAATGTCGCTGAAAGCCTTCTGGTTTTCGATGGCCTCGTCGATGGCCTGGGATAGATCCGTCTCTCCAGATTCTAGAAGGTACACGATCCAGCCGTTGATCCAGTCGGCTTTAGAGCACGTCTGCAGGGTTCCTTCGAGGACAATGGTGGAGAGGATCTCACGGAGGAAGATCTTAACAGGATCACAGTCACGTGCAGTGTTGTCTAAGAAGCCCAGGAGGTCTTCTGCCACCATTTTGAACTTCTCGGCCTGCTGCCTCGTATTCAGCAGGTTGGATAGGGGCGAATCAGTGTCAGAGGCGAGATAATTGTATATAGCATCAGCCGCCGTTGACTCTCTGTCGGAAGGGAGCTCGGAGAAAGCGGTCGCCATTTGAGCGAGGAAGACAATTATAATGGAACAAGTGTGGGTGAGGAAGTCCACAAATGCATCTGCGGGCCGTTTGCGGCCTAACTGCCCGGAGATGTTTAGGATGAAGGAGATCAGAACCTTACGACACGACAGAGGGAAGGACTTGTCGGTAGGCAGAATCGGGCCGTACCACCAGTCTACGTAGTCTCGGATGACGGCATCGACGAGCGCATTCAGGGCCTCCCGCGTTTCCGGCTGGAAATCGTCAAAGCCCCGTGCCAGTGCCTCGGATTCACCTTCTTGATCTTGCTCGTTCATGCCGCCGGTACTTGCAGTTTTGGTCTCGAGGAGTCGCTGTAAGAATTCCAACCCCTTTTCGCCTCTTACAGCATTCGAGATGTCGGGTTGACGGGACTCCCATGATGTATACAGTGTAATTCCAGCAAATGCGCCAATGAGAAGGAGACCAATTTGCCCCAGAACAAGATATGTGACGGCAGAAAGTCCCACAGCAACACCTCCCAGGGTGCCGGGAGTCGCCGTCGAGAGGAACAAGAGGACTTTCGTTATAGAGTCTTCTTGCTGTTGGCTTTCGTTGCTTGACGGCGTAATCGGGCTGAGCGTTGTCGGGCTGGAGGGTTCTAAAGCGTGTATCTCGGTTCTAGGAGGCTGAGATAAAGCCGCCTCAGTAGTGTTTTGCTCTATGTCTCTGGTCTCGCTATTCGGCAGAGGAGCAGACGAGCCGCCTTTTTGAGCCTCGTCCGAGGGGTTCATCGCAGGTAGTCGTGTTTCTCGGGAACTAGCGCAATATCGGGATGGCGCATCACAAGGGCAATCAATTATCTCGAGGTGGAGTACTTCATATGGTAGAGAATTCGAGCTTCGGTCATTAAAGGGGGGACGACTCGCTAGAACCCGACAAGAATTTATGGTCTAAAGCGCAGAATGTATTCATGAATTCTATTAAAAAGCAGAAAATAATTAAGTAGCCCGTAGAAAGACAAGTCAAGTGAGACTGACGCTTATTCCGTGTACAGAAAAAGCAGGTAAGATGGCGTTGAGTCGGTTCGTCAGATCACCAACTTCCGTACGAGTTGGCAGAAATGTAAACCTCTCGAGACTCTCCCAGCAAAGGGGGAATTACCACACGCGTATTACGCACTCCCATCCTGACTGTGGTGTTTGATGCGCTGCAGGGGGGTTGCGATTGCCAAATTCTGGGCATACCCAGGGCTTGCAAGTACCCAATCGTTAGGTGGTCTAATCGAGATCTAGCCAATTTAACCCAAAAGATCACTACAAAGGACGGAGTCGGTACATATGTACTGGTACCCACTGTTGGCGTAAGCCTCTGGGCCCTAAAAATACGATACTTTGTATGCCTGCTGCTTCTGGTCCTTATCAATCGAATTGTTTTTAATCGCGCTTACCCTGCTGCCCAAGTATGTTGTAGGCAGTTTACGACTTCCGCAGCGACTTTCTGGTCCCTTCCAAAACTCCTATTCGTATGTATTGTACCTACCGATATTAATTAGGTACTTAAGTAAGTACTTTGACCCGTCTGTATTTCCATTAAGCTGCCCATATTAACTCGGGTATCTAATTTGTAGAACATAAGCCACATATCAGTACCTACCTACATATGAAAGATCATTAGACCTAGGCACAAAGACAATCCCTATCTCCCCACGGTGGATTACCCTTTCCGATTAGCACTCAACATTAAGGGTAAATTCCCGTCTTGCTCTAATCAATCTCATCAAAGAAATGTCCATTAAATCGTCATTGCCTTGTCGCGTCTCTCGTCTCCTAGACTTTTACAGCCCGACGCGCTCGCACGCCCACATCTTCTTGAACCCCTCTCTTGTCACAAGAAGCACACGTGTGCGCGCATCCCACGCAATTACTCAAGAGGGATTTTCATCCAATATTGGCTTCCCAATTGGTGCGAGATCATCCACCACTTCGAGTGCAGAATACCGTTACTTGGACAGGATGGGCAAACTCAAGAACCTGAAGCGATCTCGCGACGTCGAGGAGGATGACGACGTCGCCAGTGAGGAGGAAACCGCGAAGCCGAGCAAGAAACCCACCAAGAAGACTGAGACTGTCTCTGCAGGCACCTCCGCCCAGGATGAAGAGGGCAATACGTACTGGCCTGTAGGTCATTAACAAGATCGATATTATATCGCGTCACTAACGTCCCAAATTTTCAAGCTCTCCAACACCCGACGGATCAATATCTCCGAGTTCAAGGGCAAAGTGCTGGTTAACATCCGCGAGTACTACACCGACCAGACCGGGGAGCTCAGGCCCGGCAAGAAGGTAGGGAGCGAGACGACTCCTAATTCGCAACCCCTACTTACCCGCTAATCACACCGCCCAGGGCATCTCGCTTTCCCTCGACCAGTATAACAGTTTCATCAAAGCAATCCCCGATATCAACGCCCAGCTGAACGAGCAAGGCCACGAGACTGCAGATATCACCTCCAGTGCGGCCGCCGCAGCGGCGCCTTCGTCTTCGTCTAAGCCTTCCATGAAGGACGCCAAGGAGAGCAAGAAGCAGAAGGGGAAGTCCAGCAAGTCCAACATTGAGGCAACTAGTGAGGAAGATGACGAGTCCGAGTAGAAATCGGCTCGTCCCAAGAAGTATTCTCAGTCTTTTCTCCGCTGATCCTTTCGTGGCCGTGGGACGTGGAGTGCCACTGCCGGTTGTCACCTACTTCGCTTGGGTCTTGTCATTGGCTCTAGCTCGGCTTGAGAACACTTGTAGGAGAGTGATGAGGCGTGGGATTAGGAATACTTGATATCTGATCTTGCGATAAAGGCCTCTAGGAAAGGAGACCCCTCGTACGGATGTAATGACCATGGTTAACCGGTAGTTTTGCGCACGATACCCAAATGCTTTCATGTAACACAACGTCTAGATATATTTTTAAAGGCTCGCTCACTTGTTTACAGCGCCGTCGCCTCGTTCTGCCTCGAACATGTTGCCCATTCTATGACGTCTACATCTGTCTTCTTCCGGCGCCGGCTTATATCTGCCAGCTAACTGGCATCGAAACCTTACTGCATCCGAGTAATCAGCCGAAGTCCTTGATGGCGCATCGAAGCACTGGCCTAGTTTGTCTCAAAAAGCCCGGCCCTTTGCTTAGTCCCAGAGTCGGGTTGATAGTGAGCCGCACCACCCTTCCATCAGATCAACGTCACCAAGGAGAGATAATCCGGAGCTGACCAGAGTTGCGTCTCGGCTAGCTCTAATTAGAGTTGGTGCAGACTGCCCTGCAATGAATCCGGTTGCGACCAGTGCGGTCTGCGACAAACGTCGGCGTCGACGCCTCTGGATGCGACCCTCTCTCGAATACGATGAAGTTCTCGCTCAAACTTTTGTCGTTGATCATCCGTCTCATGTTGATGTCTTTCGACAGCCGTTCGTAGTTCATGTTCAGCGATGGCTACCTGGGCCCTGGCATCGTCTCTTTCTCGTGGAGTACGATTCAGCTCCTCAGAGCCGAATAAGTGGTTTTCCAGAACCGAACACCCGGTCTCTAGAACCTAATAGGCACTATTAGCCGAATAGTGATATCCCTCAGCCTCAAAGTAGAGTATCGAGGCCCCCGCGAGAACCGTGGCAGGGCTCTTCTGGGCGTCCCCTACTGGTCCATCGGGGCCCAAATTGTGTCCCGCAGATAAGCAGCGCCGGAGCTCGTGAGGCTTGAGCTGGACGCAAAACTTTTGAATGGCCCCTCGCGAGGAGGTCAAGCTCTTGCCGCTGCCATTGTCTCTATCGGGCCATGTTCAGTTTAAGCCGCACAACCTTATTAACGTCATCGAGCCAACCGAGATACCATCCCCGCCCAAACCGGGATCTCACCAGGGACGCCCAGGTGTACGGTCTCGTCAAGGTGCTCCAAATAAGCTTCTACCCTCGATGGGTATCCGCTGTAGACGTCTATGGGGGCTGTGTTCACTAACGGCACGCCCTCGTATCCGTCCGATAAACTTTGGCCTGCATGGGCGCCATGACGTTTGGCAGTGTAAACTCAGTCAGCCTGTCACGACCCCAGATAAGGGCGGATGAACCCCTTGCACATTGCCATGTAGACCTTGCCAAAGGACATAGAGTATGTATGCATTCTCCGAGCAACGTAGGTAGGCTGCTTACGCCAGGGGCGCATAGAAAAATTCTGTTGTAGGTACAGTACTTAACCCGAAGATGGTGTACGATCCTTGGTATCCATCCATGCGCACCTTAATTGGACGACTTCCCGCCATGTTGAAAGGCATGCCAACGTTGTACTGGAACGATCTTAGCCTCAAACCTACGGAGTACATCCATCCCAAAGGAGACGAGTCGAGGCGATAGCGCCGTCGTCCAGACCATCAAGGTGCCAAGCCCTGGCACTCTCCAAGTACGGGCCGAGCCGTGATAGTGCTAGGTTTCGAATAAGGTCCCAGAAAGTCTTGTGGCGAAAATCCTAAATACGAGCACCAAGGGCTATTTAAACAGACGTCATCGCCCAGCTTCCCCTCACGCTCGGGCGGCGGCGCAAAGCTTCACTGCCCAGGCCAGAGGCGGACACCCTTGGGGACGAGCCCGCCCGCCGCGCGGCCTCGTCATCCTGGCTCGTCGTTCTCCTCCATGTGTGCTCTCCGGCGGAGATAGCCATCGATCGCTTGCCGACCACCGGTATCGTCCGAGTCGCTCCGCTCCGTGTGCGAGTCAGGGTCAGGAGGCAGGCATCGCATCGCTCGCTGAGTGCGGATGCGAACATCTCGACATGGCTCTTCCTGAGAGGACCGAGCATGCCCTCGCAACCCGAACTCGCGTCGACGCGGGGGAGACGCGGAGGTGATGGACGCAACAGGGGGCCGAGGAAGACGCGTCACACATCTCGTCTCCTAGCAGAGCGGCGCGACGGGGAGGTATGCGGACTGAGTGCGCTGGATGGGGCCTCGAGGAGTAGGAGCCGCGGGCGAGGATGGCCTGTTGTCGTCCCGAGCGGACCGCACTAGGACACGACACCGCTCCTGTCCCCCGGTCACAAACATGCGTCGAACCCAGCCAGCAGCAGCGGCCTCGAGCATACATACATTACATACAAACCCCACACGCCAGCCAGCCGCACCAGAGCGAGCTGGCTAGCCGTCTTCTTCTGCGGTCCGAACACCCATTCCTGGGCAACCTATTCGCGCCGGATGGGGCATGTGATCTTAGGGACTTAGTTGGGGGGCAGCCGGTGAGGTAGTGATAGGTAGGTGGGCTGCCTGTCCGCGAGGGAGACCACCGACCACCCAGATTGGTAATCGCGCGAACCGGAACACGGGGGGCGTGGTGTCGACCGGGCGAGGGAGACAACCCGCTCCCAAGGGCGACCGACATCCTTTGGCTCATAGCTCGCGTAGCACGGGTGAAACCGCCGCGCTGGACAAACACTTAGGTTAGCTCGCGGTCTAGACGCCTATCTAGAGAGTCTAGCTACATACCCGTCACCGCTCCTTGCGCACTCGCTCGATACCTTCACCCCCCTGGCCTGTCGACGGACACCTATGACACGCAACGGCCGCGGAGGGGGTGAGGATGGGGACCCGGCAGTTGGGAAGCGAATCAGACAGTCCATCTGGCAAACCAGCATAAGGGGGTTATGCCACGACAGGCGTCGTCGGCCGGCCAGACAGCTAGGCCAGCTAGCTAACTGGCGATGTCCGCTGCTCCGGCCGACTACAATAAACCGGGGAAAGACTCGACACCGACTCGAGTACATAGCATACTCACACTCACACACCTACTACACATGCACACGTCGATGTCGCGGAGCGCGGCACAAAAACAGAGAAAGCCTGGACGACAATGGCCGTGACGAACCTTCTGGTTCCTCGAGGCCGCCCGGGGAGTTCGTTACCCAACATCGCACATGCCGCACGACAGACACCCTACCCTATCCAGCCAGCCAGTCAGGGTGAGTTGCGACCCGGCGATGACCCACTAACACAGAGGACCGCACGAAACACATGCATGCATGGACACACACACGCACACCCACATGGACACACAAGCGCGCGTGTGGGCGCTCTCCGATCTCTTCAGCCCGCGGCGGGCGACGGCCATCTTGGAGCCTTCCTCGACGATCCCCTCCGTCCCTTCACGCCTGTGTCTCTTTAGAAGAAACCTCTTTGCGCACCAACCTCCCCTTTCCTCCTTTCGCCCTCCCTCCCCCCATGTATCGACGCGTGCGACCTGAGCCGACGGGCCGCGGCGTTGGCGGTGCGACGCGAAAGGGGGTTTGCCCCATCCATATACGTAAGGTAATGTACTAGTAGTCGATGGGAGGGAACCTCTCTTCCCCCTTCGCCCAACTTCCCCCACACCCCTTTCGAGACTCTTCGGTGCCGGTCAACGGCTCGCGACGACTTCCACTTGCTCCGGGACCAACATGCGCGGCCTATATGGGCTGTTGTCCTTGGGATGGAAAAGTCAACAGCGATTTTGAACAAGATGCACAAGTCAAATACCGCTTCGATTTATGTAGCTTAGCATCTAAACTGGTTTCGCTGTGTATCAAGCAAGAATAGCCTTTTTATTCCCTTCATCATTCATGACCTAATGCCTCGAGGTGTTTCCAACGTACGCCCGCAGTAACTTCGGACCTTTTTGGGAACGGAAGAAATCGTCATCATGTCGTAAGCTAGGAAATAAAGTGTACTTATTCAGACCTCGGTCTTTAAGGGGTTTGGCCGACCTCATGAACAAAAAGCAGAGCTTCACCCTTTCTCCTTTTCTCGGTAATGAACATTAACCGCCTAGGGTTCATGATAGGCTGGAGTTTCTCGTTGGTCGAGTATCTCGTGCTTCGCATCAAAGGCCAACTAGGCCCCGTTTGAAAGAATTACGCTCCTCCATGCAGCGCGTCAAATCGTGAAGCATTTACAGGGTTTGGAGCAGCATTTAAACAACAAGAATGAAGGTATCATAAGATTTGAAGTTATCATAAGATTCGTCATCGTCGCTTCTAGCATGTCGTCTGAGCACGCGGGTCCGGGCATGCTGTCTGAACATGCTATATGAGCATGTCGTCTGATGAGTAGGTGAAGAATATTGAAGGAGTGTGATTGTGTCGTGGCAGGCATTGCACTCTATGGCGGTTCGGATTGGATCTTGATCATGTCGTCCAGACATGGATGCCCCAACGCCCAAATTAATGCTTTGTTGAAAACGGAAAATGAGCAATTATTTTCCTAGTGACATTAGCCTCTTGAGAGGTTACCGCCTTCGAGCAACCGCGGGCGCCGATCTATTCATCGCATCGTATGCTGGGGTCGGCATGGGAGCGTCGATAAGCGTTTTTCGACGTTTCATATCCATCCCACCGCTCGGAGGCCGCGATAGGTCCTCTTCGTCTTCGCGTCCTCGCTTTAATGGGCCCGGAGCTCCATTCATAACAGGCGCCGCGGCATAGCCGTTCTGCATATGGCCGGTGCCCATATCATTTTGAGAACCATAAACGTCCCCGCCAGGGGCGCCGTTCGTGGGTCCTCGATCGCTACTCATTACACTATACAGTGAAGTTGGTGGTTGCACACGGGGAGGCGTGCTATATCCTGCTTGTTGGGTGTAGTACGGGCCGGGGGGGGCGGCAGTCCGAGGGGTAGCTCGTCCTGATCCAGCTTGATGGCTTGGTGAACCAGTCATCTCTGGAGAGATGTGTTGGTGATCACCTGGCAGCGGAGCTACCTGGGATGCATTGTAATTATAGGCATTTCTGTTAGCATCAAATCCGCTGTCGTGCGTGTATTCCGCCTCGTGGTCAGCCTCATCCTCTCCGCCCGCTTGGGGAACCCCTTCCCCCTGTTGCATGATTCCGTTTGGTGGTTTAACGTCACCCTGCTCGGTTGGTCCAGCACCAGCCGGACGGCCCGAAGGAGGTCCCATCTCGCTCTTCATATAGGAGCTCTGTTGGCCGTACATGTTTCTGTCTTGCGGGCTGTTGTTTGACGGAGGATACGGCGACTGTTGGGGAGCGGAGCCATTGTAGACCCCCCGAGAAGGATCATAAGACTGAGTGCCTTGGGGGTAGGACTGCATGCTCTGCAGAGAGCCTCCAGGAGGCGTCGTTGCTGGAGTCGCCGGCATCGACCGCGCCGCGTTGCTTAAGTTCGTATCGATAGACATAGGGTTGGCGCCCTGGCTGCCGCTCATCCCTTGCTGGCTCCATTGGAAATTTTCTGAAGCGCCCATACTTCCCATGACGCCTGATGCGCTAGTCGGAGGGGTCGGAAACGTATGAGCCCTGTCAAGGGGCGGACGGCCCGTATTGCCGTGCGACGGTAGTGAGGACTGGGGTCCGGGGAGCCCTATGTGATGATGGTGCTGTTGTATTGATGGCAAGACACCTCCAGGCGGAGCCGGCCCAGCAGGGCCATTGCGCATTTGATTCTGTTCCTGCTTACGACGTTCGGCCGCAGCCATAACCTGGTTTGTCCGGTTCTGGTTCGTGGGGTGGTAGAGCAATGCGCCAATGTTGTGGACGAACAGCGGATACAACATCTCCGTAATCTTCTCCTTATTCGCGAAATCAAGAGCCCTCTCAAACGGGATCCTGGAAAGCATTGTCAGCCTCAGCGGTCTTTACGCCGACTCGCGACTCGCGACTCTTCCACTTACCAGACACCCTTTAAATGCATGGGGCCGATTTTAACAACGTGTCTAATCTTCTCACTCTTCAGAATTCCATCCCGACGCCCACGGGTCATCCCTGCCACATTGAGTAATTTTGTGCCGTTAATCATGTGATTGTCTGCGGATATCAGATCAGCTCGGCCCTCGTCTCTAGCACATGTCTGTGGAATTACCTTCACGGCGCGCGACGCATATGCCTCTTGCTTCAACTTGAAAGCACAGACTCCCCTCATCCTCCCACAGAGTAGCGGTCACCCGGGGTTTCATACCAGGCGGCGCAATCTGACCCGTGGTGTCGAAGCCTTGATAATTATTTTGCATGCCCGCTTGAGTCGGCACACCGGGTAGAGGCAGCACATTTTGCGCAGCTCCCATAGAATTCGACACGGCCGGCGGCCCTGTCTGCGGGGATGTCAAGCCGTTGGCATATCCATATTGAGGGTAAGGCGCTGCAGAGTATTGTGCAGGACCAGGCTGTAATAACGGCGGCTGCTGGTGGCCATAGTGAGGCAACGCATTCGACGTGACTGTTTGTGGTTGTGGTGCAGGGCCTGCAGACATGTGCTGGGGATAGTACATCTCTGGCGGTGCTTGATTCATTGCCGAGTAGTGATCGTATCCACCAATGGTGTGTGGAGGCCCAGACAAGGCTGTCGATACCGGAAGATTGGGCGAAGGGGTTTTGGGACCGTTCGAAGAGGGTGCAGAGGTGAAAGACGACTGCGAGTCTCCGTTTGAACTCGCCGAAGATGCAATGGAGCTAACCCGGGGAGACGATGTGCCCGAGGAGTATGCCAATGTTGGCTGCGGCAAGGGTAACGAAGGCAGCCTCTCGCCACTTACATACGGCAGGCGCTGAGATGCAGGACCGTAATAATTTTGTAAGTCAGGCGTTCCCCGGGCCTGCGAATGGGAAATCGGCGGGAGATCCAGTTTCACGACCTAGCAGGGGAATGCCACCGAAGGGCTAAATGGATTACCGGATCCCTAAGTCGTTTCCGGCTTAGAACACTGGCGGGCGGGTACTAAGCAAATGGCCTCCAAACAGCTTGCCTGGATGAGCAACGGACACAATAACCCTAAATCCCGCCAATTGGCGTCGGGATGGTTAGAGACGGCGTGCTGGACGGCACCGGCGATGGTGGTGTGGGGAGGGGGGGGTGATGGGTGGCGGTAGAGCGAATTTAACAGGCCGGCCGGTCAGGAATGGAACGAACGACGCCTCGCTTCTCGGAAATACCAGCAGCAGATATGTCGAGGATCAGAAGTTCCGCATTAGTCGAGCGTAGCTTATGATACGTTTATCGTCGAACTTCTTCCGATCAACGAGCTCCCAGAGAGGTATCAGGTGGTGCAATAGTCGGGCCTGCTCGAGGATGTACTCTGAGGCTGCCGTAGTCGAAAATCTAGTCACGGAAGGGAGAGATCGAAGACCTTAAAAGACATAAACTCGTTTCGTCGTGGAGCACGAGGGGTAAGATATCGTGACACGCTGACAACAGAAAATTGGACAAATGAACCCTAAAAGAAAAGCTCGATCCAGGGTACCAAGGTTCTTCTCCGGGCGAGCTGATGTTGAATTTGTTTCGTTTGAAGCTTCCGTCAGAAGGGATACACCCTAGGAAGTATATTCTTAAGCTTCTGATGCGGCACCTTGATTAGCCTCTCGGTCATGCACGTACGAGTTGCAGGTCGGTAGAAGTGGAGGCAGACAAGAGTTTGCGCTGATCGAAGTATGGATGGGGAGTGTAGTCAAAAAAGTAACTGCGCAAGCACAAACCTCTCTCTGTGACCGTCTTTCCAAGCTCCCGCTCGCGCATACACACGCACTCTCTCTCTCTCTCTTGCACTCTCTTTCTCCCCAGTCAGTTCTCTATGGACCCTGACTCTTTTAACTTTTTCTTACTTCTTCCAGGAAATTGTGAGGTCGGAATTAGACCTGTACAAACGAGGGAAGAGGAAGAAGAAAAGAGAGGAAGAAGAGACGAAGACTTTCCCGGTGGTGGAGGTGGAGGTGGTGAGGAGGCAGGTAGAGATTGGGAGAAAGAGAACGGAACGGTAAGGTAAGTTAGCAGTTTATGCAGGCAGTTAAGGCAGTTTGACTGATTACTGGGTAGAGATAGCCCGTAGGTGGTAGGTACCTTAGGTACTGAGCCGGCACCCGCTAGTGGGAGGTACGTAGAAGAAAACGGGCCCCGGAGTGGTGGTGCGCCTGCTGGGGTCTGTGTTGTCTATGAACCGGGGGATAGTGAAGTGGGCTTGCGAGGTTGGGTGCCACGGTCTAAAAGGCCGACTCAAGTTCGAAGGACCTGGCCGACCTTTACTGCCATTTTTCGCAAGGTGGGTTTCGATGTAGCATGGGGGGAGTTTTCCCTTTCCAACTCTAGTTTGGTCCAGGGTGGGACAGCTAAACAACGGGTCCAATGTGGCTCTCTTCCTCACTCAAGCTCTCTGTCTCTTAAGGTGGAGTGTGACAACAGTCGACGATAGAGCTTGTGGGGGGTGTATACATAGAGCCGTTTATGCAACGACTGGCAGACTAACGAGGGGGGCGACTGGGGGACTTATTAACCAGGGTGGGTAATTGATTGGCGAGCTGGAAAGGGGTCCGGTTGGCGATTAAAGTCGAACAGCGAGGACGGCACAGCAGGGTTGAGCTAAAACGGAAAAGTGTCAAACCGAACGGATTTGGATGGATCTGTCCAGGTAAAGTAGAATATCCACAGGTGAATAGAAACGTGCCTTGCCTCAGGAAGGTAACAAATTGGCAATAAGCATCATTACAAGCGTGCAATTGGAGTTCAGTCATCAACACGTTATCCTAGTATAATGTGTAAGGTATCATCGCTGTCTGTAGTATTGCTATGAAGTTTGATTTGTTACAGATACCGGGCAACATACCCAAGAGGCTCCGGTGGTTTCTGTATTTCCCAAGGGACAAACAGAAGTACCCTCGTTGTGTTGTGTGAGATTGCAACATTTACGTAAATGTCCATGAGAGAATTCGAAGTCTTATACATGTATTTCATATTCCTACTTGTGATAGAATCACCCATGCTTAATCGAAGTCTTGCAACATTTAGGGCACTTCTGCCACCGACTAGCATTCCAGTTGTATGATCTTCCCTTCTTCCTCTACCCAATCCGAACACTGATCCCTCCTCTTTTCCCCGTCGTAATGAACGCATTGATAAGCTGAGCTGTCGGAACAAGTACCACTCATCACCGCTCGGTCAATAACATGGCCTACATAAGGGCAGAAATGCGGGGTTTCCGGGTGACATACGTAGTCATCTGAAGGTTGTAGGGGTGGTCACTGCTATAACTCAGTTTGGCCCTGGGGTAACGATACCTTGTGTTTCCTGGAGCTAGTGTGGCAGATATGATGCACAGTGCGGTTATAAGCACGAGTGGCATCTCGTGAATGCCCAGTAGCCAAAGGAGCCTAACCGTCTTAATACGTGACGAGGAAGCAAAGTCGAATCAGCAATCCAACAGACGAAAGAATATTCAGTAATTCATTCCAAAAGCAACAAAGGTAGGTAGGATCAGGTTATAAGCAAACTAGGATATCTGCTCTTTGTGACGATTTTATAGGGACATTTAGCTGGTTTCTTTGTAATACATGACTGGGTGTCGATATACGCTTTCGAGGGCCACTTGATTTATTCATATTACCATCAAGGTTAAAGAAGATGAAGTTAAATGCAATGGAACGGAGGATTGGCATTCTTCACAAGTTCTTACCTGCCATATCTTCCTAGTAGCGAGATAGCCAAGTGATCAGCTACAAGTTGCGAACCAGTATAATCCTATACCGCCGAAGATGATAAGGTTATGTCTTGCGCAGACGAATTTAGTGAATCTATATTACCTCACCTATGCTGAGGGAAAATCCGCTGAAGGCCAGATGCAATCTAGAGTATACATTGTGGATACTTATTTTCGGGGCCGCTACGGAAAAGAAGCAGTGAATAGGAAGAAAGTGGATACAGTGTATCTGAACAAGGGTCACAATGAGGACTGTGCAGGAAAAAGCCTAAATAATGGGTCAAGCCTGTCGTTCTCTTGGACGAAAGAGGGCGAACTTCGTGTTAAGATTGTGAGTCTTGCGCCGCGCTTCGAAGAGAGTTACACGTCGCCCGCCCTCAGAAATAAAACCGCATCCAATAGGTTTACATCGCCCAATGCTATTTCTTTACCTAATAATAGTGATAACAATCAAGAAAAAACTGCTAAAGGATGTAATATGTCCGGATCACTGGGAGAAAAGCCCGAGATGGATTCCTAGACTGTATTAGTATAAATCGGCGTGCAGCCCATGAACCCACCGCCAAGGTCGGACATACGACTATCCCCTCAAACCAGGTGACATTTGCGGATACCATTATGAGCTGCTAACTATATAGAGGCGCATGTGCTGGCAAACATTCCTCTATTTAGTTAGGCACCTACTATCGAAAAGAGCCTTGCGAGATCCGTATCCACATGGCCAACGCTTTTTCGCGCTGTTTATTCCCTTCGGATACTCATCTTTCCCTGGGTAGTTGCTTGTGAACCTGAGCAGGGCCGGCCTGTCGGTCAGTTGCGTGTGCATCAGAAATTCAAGTTGAGCCAGAAAGAGAGAAGAGAGTGCAGGACGTCATCCGAACTTTCTCCTATATAACTGCTTGCTCACCATCTGAACCCTTGCAGCACAATAACGTCTATACCACCTCCATATGGGGATGGCTGGGAGGCTGGCACCGTGTCCTTCTTTCACTCGTGTCTAGCTTCCCCTAAAGCACCGATATTTCTTTTACCATCGAATCTTCTTTTAGTGGAATATTCCTTGGGCCATCCGTGAATACCGCAGAATCAATTGGGCAACGTATATAATGCCCAAGCCGACAACTCACCTAGGGCATTGTTCATGGCCGAGGGACCAGCCACCATTCACCGTTTTCTTAGGTTTGTGACAGGTGCGAGCGTCAATGGGCGGCTGGGGCTTGATTGAACATCCAATGGAGTGCATATGGGATACCATGCAGACTTATTGCTCCTTCAAAGGTGGGGTGTCTTCAACAAACGGACAAGGGATCAGCTGAATCGTGTAGGTGGTTCGTGTATAAGTCCCTACGCTACGAAAAACATGTAGTAACAGAGCTGCCCTCCTCTTGGCATGATAATCCGCTTGATGGCCCTTCGGTGCCAGAGTATGCAAGTACTGTGTCAAAAGCTTTCTGTTGGTACAGTACATAGGTAATCAAGATCCCGGTCGGTGGATCCCTTTCCACAGTTGCAACGCCTCTCAGATTGTTAACCGGTGGTGGATCAAGCCAACAAACCCCGGCCCCTCCATCGTTCTCGCCCATCAGTTGACCCGGACCGAAACTACTTTCCCAGAGATCTTGGCTCTTGGCCCGAATAAGGGCGTGCGGAATTCTTTCGCGGCCGAGGCTCCTATCGCATCGGATAATGAAGGCCCTGTCTTCGGCGGCCAACGCGTCAACATGCAATAAATTCCCTTGCCGTAGGACCCCGATCAGCTCGAATTAGAATCTACTAACGACCAACGAGGTGCAATATTGATCATCCACAAAACAGCCCTGTTTTTCTTGAACTGACGCCCAATAAGCGTGCGCCGGCGAGCTATTCGACGAACGTACATCTAAGGGCAAAGGAAGTCCCCTCGTGGTAGCAAGTCAAGACGGCAACCAATGCAGGGCCCGGTCCTAGTACATACATTATGTGTATGCATGTCAAATGTGGGCGTGCTGTGAGTTTATTATGCACACGGCATTAGACTATGCAAGGCGATCCTTGCATTTGTCTAGACCTTCAGACCTTAACTGCGATATTCTCAATCAGCCCCAAGGGATCACCTTGTGACTTCTCTCGGATCTTATCAACTCATGCTCCTTAATCCGGGCAACTGAGGCGGTAACCTTGGCTGCTCTGGTAGGGATCGCTTTCACCTCGTAACCACCTTTTGCGAAGCCTGTAGAAGCATCGATGTATGTTTGAGTCGGTAGTGGCATCGGGCTCAGTATACCGCTCAAGCTTCTCAAAACCATATGCTCATCATGGGCCCAGACCTGCCCCATGTGGTTCTGGACCGCATACAACAAGCGGTGCGGCAGAGTCTAGCGGTTTGTACTGTTATATGGACTGAGCGAGAGTGTTACACCTGCTTCAGATGTATATACGAGGTGTTTATGTAACCGAGGTTGCTATCCCTCCAGTATGTCGGTAAACCACAACTACCGGTGGTACGGTAAGTATAACTTGGGAAGATGGCGAGGCGGAAGAGACAGCACGCCTGCTAAGCCCATCACTCTCGTCCTCCCATGGCGGAGCAGCCGAACCTACGTCCTAGCAGCTTATATCGCCTCTGTCGCGAATAACACCTTACTATATAGAGTTGAAGCGGGCAACGCTTGATTCAGACTATCGGCGTTTCCGACGCCCCCATAACTCCTCTGTATCTAAGTTGAGAATAGGCCAGATGCACGGATTTATGATGTCTGGGTGTGAAATGATGAAATAAGCGACCATAGGAGATTGGCACGTGTTGTGAGTCGATAGAACATACGTATTTACTCAGGTAGGGTTATATGCTTTGGAGTTGCATCCGCTCCGCTATAGCGACATTCCCGTAACGACACTAGAAAACCACAGCCGGGATGGGTGGCTTAATTAGAGTTACTGTGCAGCGACAGCAGTTTAGAGATGGCGCACTGTTCGGCGTGCGGCCAGTTACGCATCCTAATGCAAGATTCCGCTCCTTTGCATTTGCATGGTAGTTCAGATCAAGGCGATGCCCGTTTCTCCCGTAACCCATTCTTGATTGGACCTCCACCGCCGCTTCTCTTAACATAACAGTAACGTAAAGTCTATCAGAAAATTCTACGGCTCGAGCCCTAATTGTGTCAATTTCACCATTAGATTGTTATGTTTTACATCACAGATCTTCGTATGTCCGAGAGTCCAACATCCCAAAAATAGAAGGGCTAACTTAAAGGGGACATATGCCAACGGTCTATCCAACCATCCGGTCCGCGCCAATCACTGCTGCCATACAGCGTTTTCGCGTAAAAGGTGGCTTGACAGCGTGGCCGACCCCTAGTTTCGTGCCGCTTTCGTGGCCGTCGCTTACTGGCTCTGCGAATCGAGAGCTCGAACGGGTCTGAGAAGGAAACAGAACAACATATCTCTCAACCGGCACCCGCCTCTTATACGACGCTTTACCGAGATTAGACGAGTCGAGCAAGGCGAGAAGACTGAAGTTAGCAAGGCCAGTCACATGGCTGGCGGTCAGAACGCATGTCTCTCTTCTGATCGTCGTTTCCTCACTGTTCTGTTTCAGCTCGACGATCACAAGCGGGGGGGGGGGGGGGGGACGGGA